>OX439012.1:8836548-8999048 GCA_949316495.1 Amphiduros pacificus | reverse complement strand
AGGAATGGTCATAAAGTGCAATTATGTTAATGATAGGAATATGAATGATAGAAGTTGGATTAATGATCTTTAAAAACATAATATACAACGCTGCAAGAACAGACAATATGTAGAATGATTATATACATTCCACATTAATTTACTAATTGTTATGTAACTTATTTATATTGTGTTGGTGACACCAACTTGTTGACCATTGAATTGTTACTTTATGGCACATCAACACAATTGGCCCAATTATAGTCTATTGATGAAGTACAAAACAAAAAATATATTTATTTCTAATTATAGGAATTTATAAAGCTAATGTCAAAACTATCATCAACGTATTATAACTAATTTTACCACAAGGCTCAGGCTCAGGCGAACTTACACATAGAACTTCAGAGGGATATTATGGAAGTGGCATCCATTGTAAAAGTTAAGTGCACTCTCTTTAATATAGAATCATGCAGAGAGTAGATAATTTGAAAGTAAAATCAATAAGCAAATTACTGTCATAAAAAGATGTGCTGTAAAGCATGTGTTTGGATCTACCATATTTATTTTTTATTTGATTATGTTTACAACATATTCATTAGCTGTACCTTTGTATTGTCAGAAATGTACAATACTTGATGAAAAGTTTTGGAAATCAATTTTACAATATTTTAAAGTAAACCTTGTTTTTCTTATTATGCTATGTTTTCTTGTGTTTCAAGTAGTTATTGTTGCTTGCTGTATTTGTCATTGCTATAAAACACTTGAAGCAGTGGTATGTGGACATAAAACACAATCTGCTGAGAGGAAAGTCCATAGATGGGTCCAGAGAGCTCACGGAAAGAACCCCACCCCACCCACACCCACAGGAGGGGCATGATTGATGTAAATAATGTCACTTCCGCCGCCATGCTGAAGGAAGTGGCCAATGCCCATGGTGCGCTCCTGGATGTCCTGGAAGCCATGACAAGTGAACACAGCAGCTTCATCAAATGGGATAAATATGAAGAACGCCAGACATCCTTTATTACCTTACACACAGGTTTTAAACAGCAGTAGTAACAGCGACACCAACAGCAGCACCTCCTCCAGCAGCACCTCCCCCAGCAGCACCTCCCCCAGCAGCACCTCCCCCAGGAGCACCTCCCCCAGCAGCACCTCCCTCAGCAGCACCTCCCTCACAAGCATCTTCCTCACCAGCACCTCCCCCAACAGCACCTCCCCCAGCAGCATCTCCCTCAGCAGCACCTCCCCAGCAGCACCTCCCTTATCGTCATCACCCTCACTATCACCCCTCTCAGCAGCATCTCCCTCACCAGCACCCCTCTCAGCAGCACCTCCCTCACCAGTACCTCTCCCAGCAGCACCCCCAGCAGCAACCCCCTTAGCAGCACCTCCCTCACCAGCACCCCTCAGCACCCCTATATATATGTGTGTGTGTGTGTGTGTGTATGTATGGGTATGTGTGTGTAATCTATTGTGCTTTGCTGTTTCCAATAGGGCAGAGCTATAACTAAACATTTTAACTAAACATTTCTCACAGAGTTTATGATATAACCAATGTTAATAATGTAAGCAATGCAATTATGAGTTGTTATAGTTCGAAATTTCATTGTCAAGGTCGAACTGCAAAGAAATCTTGTTACGCTGGCAAATACATCGGCAAGCGCTCTCATGAGGTCAGATGGGTAAGTTCATTGTCTGCCTGAAAAGATTGCTGATGCCTGTGAGTATATATTTATATAATCCATATTGTAAGGGATGGCACATTAATCATTTGGGAGGGGGGGGAGAAAAAAGAAATTTTTTTTCCATGTAAGGGTATTTTTTCTTTTATATGAACCAATACATATCGACATGCGGGAAGATATATTTCACAGTTCACAGTTCACGGTTGCACGGGGATCAAGTCCAAATTGAAATACCTCTTTGACGATAAATGGATATATGCCAATTTGAAAATGTTATAGTTTTTTTACACTAATTTTCAGATATTATTTCAATCTTATTCCAATTAAGGTATGGACTGTGGTATTAAATATCCTTAATTGAAAAAATCGTACATTTGATGGGAAAGCACATTATCACAACATATTTTCCTTTCTAGTTACCATAAAGGTTTGACAACATAATTGCCCAATTTTCCTATATAATAAATACATGCATCAAAGATCAATACAATTTCATTAAGAAATATTTTGATGCAAATATTGCAGAATTTAGGGATTTTTATTTTTCAAATGTGTGTTTTTTGTTAAAAAGGGGTACTCTGACTTTGGGGTGTTTAAATGATGTTACCATGGCAAAAATCTTAGTTAGACCCTACCTTTTCAAATGACATATGGCTTGTCTTGATCTGTGAGAACACCCTTCGCCACATTTTGCAGGTTTTTACAGGCAGAGGCTCTTAAACATGTTTCTGAAAAATTGTTTGTGAAAGAAATTGTTTGAAACATTCAATTAACAAAATGAATGATGATATAATGGTTGAATATGTGTTTTTAAGCAAATGTTATTGTTAGGATATAGACTTCCTAAATAATCAATGTCAAGTAGAAATATCCAACTGAACATCTAACAAAGATAAATATAAGAAAACACTTATTAGCTAAGACCGAAGAAAAATAATCAAACTGAATGTCTTGAATATATTAATCACAAAAGAATCTCTTTAAAAAATATATATTGGCCTAAATGTTATATTGTTAATCATACTTTTTGTTGAAGAACTGGACCCCCATTTATGCTTTGGCTTGATTGACATAATGCTGTACCGAGCATGGCTAAATATTTTAATGGTTGCCTTTTTGCCCTCCAATGTTTTTAAATGTTGGCAATCTAAATATTCTTTCCTCACAGGTTGTTTCGTCAATTATTTGAAATCTTTTACATTCCTCCACCCCCCCTGAATGGTGCATCCCTTAAAGTATTATTATAATATTGGCGTAACACTTTAATTAGGTTTTATATTTGATAATATTCACTAATATTTGATAACATTCACTAATATGTAAGCAGGCATGACGTTCATGACATTTGATATTTATATTAATATTCGTGTCTCTAAATTTACAAGCTTGGGCTTTATTTGATAATTGATATTTTTCATTTAGAATCAAATATGCTCCTTTATTATTTAATATACAAGTTACTTTTGTATATTAACATTTGGTTAATAGTGGTTAATATTTGATACCTTTCTTAATCACCATATCCTTATATCATGCATGTCAAGCCTCCTTGGAACCAAATGGGCACATTCATTCAAGTATAGTGAACATTCTTTCAAGTATAGTGAACATTCATTTTAGTATAGGGAACATTCATTCCAGTATAGGGAACATTCATTCCATTGTAGGGAAAATTCCTTTTAGTAAAGGAAAATTCATTCCAGTACAGGGAACATTCATTCCAGTATAGGGAGCATTCATTCCAGTATAGGGAACATGCATTATGGTAGAGGGCATGTTCATTCCAGTATAGAGAAAGTTCATTCCAGTATAAGGGCACATTAATTCTAGTATTGGCAAGATTCCTTCCAGTGTAGTGACACATTCATTCCTGATTATGGACACTTTCATTTCAGTATTGGGAACAATCATTACTATATAAGGGAACATTTATTGCCATATAAGGGAACATTCATTGCCATATAAGGGAACATCCATTGCCATAAAAGGGAACATTCATTGCCATATAAGGAAACATTCATTGCCATAAAAGGGAACATTCATTGCCATAAAAAGGAACATTCATTGCTGTATAAAACTCATATGACAAGAACTTTTTTAAGTGGTAAGTCTTTAGATTTCATACCTCTGAGAAACATCTGACAATTTTTTCTGCAGTCTGATGTTTAGTTTAGCTATAATCCAAGATCTTTGAACCCCCAGGGTAATTAACCTACTCCCTTGACCTAGAACTGGGTCAGCAGGCTGCCTTCGTCATTGTGCCCTGCATGCATCTCCTGCACACATATTCCTCCTATGTCTGTACATGTATAACAGCTGATGTCATTACTTCTACACAAATAACATCCATTGAAAATATGATTAATGGCAAAACTTAAGGCTGTAAAATAGAGACTTGCATTTACATCAGCTTCCCATCCCACAATCCCTACTTTAATTGAAGAATATAAACAAACATGACTTAATTGGGTATAGTGTCTGAAATATGGCCTGCTCTACTCATATCAGTTTCAAGACACTTATTAGCTAGCCCAAAACATAACGGAATGAAGTTTAAGGGTTTTCAAACTGTAAATGGAACATTGCGATGACACTTTTAAAATATCTATGAATTACTTTTAGTTGATATTTCCATATTTTTTTACACTGAAAATTTATTTATTTATTTGTTAACCAATGACCAGTAACAATATCAATTGGTTGAATATTATTCATATTCAGTAATGTTGAGCTAAACTTCGTATGACATAATTGAAAAAAAAAGTTTTGAAAGCATTCGACACATACTTTTAGATCTGTTTCATTGCTGGAAATTACTTTGACTTCTAAATTTTGAGTATTTGAGTAATTTTGGTATTTATGTTTAGTTTGGTATTTTTTTAATGTCTGTCATTGCGTGTCAGTGGGTACCCAACTAAATCATATATCAGTATTTATATACAAACAGACAAATAAAAATAGAAATTCTGTAAAAATGATACTAAACTTTGAGATTTCAACATTTCTTTCTCAACAAGGAAATGACTTTGACCATAATGTTATGATAAAGAATAGTTCAGTCCCTTGAGGGATCTGAATAATCTCAATAGGCAGATGTAAGTTTGTCAAACTCAACTGGGAAGCTGGCTGTATTCCTGTCTTCCCCATCACCACAGGCAGAATCCAAGTGACTGTGATGTGAAACATGATCTGACCTACTATCTACATGTGCTAATTAGGCCACCAGTGGTTCCAATATGTTATCAACACTCATGTTATTACTTATAAATTACAATCCCTCAAGACTTTCACTGGCTTGGATTGGTTTGTTTTGAACATGAAGGGCTAACATGCGTCACTTCCGGCAAAATCTCAGCAGCCCTGATTTGACCCACATAAAAAGGGGTGTGTCCAGCAAATCACTTTGATCCACTATAATTCTCTACTCCATTTATAAAAATGTGTAAAACATGTTGAAATGCAATGTCCATGTATTGTAATATATTATGGCGCAATATAAACATTTTCACAATTTTCTTGTCATGTGACTTATAATGTGACTTATTTTAGTATAGAGACACATCTATTCCAGAATAGGACACATTCACCTAAAAGGAGATATTCTCTATTTTGATTTGATTATCTCTCCATACTTAATTGTTTGGATCAGAGTCCAAATTTATAAACACTAAATTTGACTAAATTGCACATGATCCATGACATTTTGTTTCCATAAGCAAATATATCTGACTTCGGAGATGAAACATTGGAGTTTGGAATGGTCGTGTGGGTTAAAAAGTTGAAAAGGGCGGCAAAAGCTTTTGCACCTATTCTATTATCATGAAAGTCATTTTGAAAATCATTGGCTGTGGCCATGCTATGAAAGTACCAAAACCAATATAGCTGAAATTGCATTAAAATCTAACACAGGATGCTATCCTTTTATATCATCAAAACCTCTGATTTCACCTGTGTTTTGCACAACTTGGGAACAATAATTGAGGATTCACCTGACAGGTTCTCCTAACTTAAAAAAACAAAGAAAAATCAATATAAACCTAAGATATAAATTAAACATGTTACAACTACTCAGAAACATTGCAGTGTATGCCTGGCAATGATTTATTTTATTAACATATTTCTTTCAAGCAACTTACTGTAAACAATAAAATTATTTTTCTTTATGAATCATTAAATTGTCATCTAACATCATTTATTTTGCTTTAATAGAAAGTGATTATCTTCCAACGAGAGAGTACCACATTAACTTTTTTTTTCTTCATTGCAGATTTGGAATTCCCAGTTCTTAATTACGGCAGGTGCAACACCCAAGAATACTGCTTTGTTTATGGCACAGATTTGTGGTTCACAAATCCGGACAAATTCAGTGTAAGTATGTGTGTGTGCTTGTGTGTGTGTGTATGTGTGTGTGTGTGTGTTTGTGATTATGTTTTTGACAAGATCCGCACCTTAATAATGTAGATACTGAAATCATTTCCTTAGATTATTAGTAGAATATTGTTTAAGAGTCACAACAAAAGATCATTTGTACATTTGTAGCATTAGATTTTTATCTATTGAAAGTTGATCATGAGACATAGAGAGACTTAATCAGGCCTCCAGCCAGTCTGGGTTTGATACTTGCAATCACTCTACCTTAATCTCGAATCACTCTATTTTAGCTGCAATCACTTTATTTTAGTTGCAATCACTACATTTTAGTTGCAATCACTTCATTTTAGATGCAATCACTTTATTTTATTTATAATCACACCCTGTAAGCTGCAATCACTCTATTTTGGCCGCAGTCACTCTTTGTTAGCTTTATCATCTTCCAATGACTCTTTTTAGCTCCAATGACTCTTTTTTTTTTTTTAGCTCCAATCACTATATTTAAGCTCTATTCACTTTATTTAAGCTTTAATGACTATTGCAACCACTCTATTTAAGCTTAAATAACTATTTCAACCAATCTAAGCTTAAAAGACTATTATAATCACTCTATTATTTGAGCTCCAATGACTGTAATGTTGCTTAAGCGACTATTACAATCACCCTATTTAGCTTAAATCACTGTATTTAAGCCCTTCTCACTGTATTTCAGTTATAATTACTCTATTTTATCTCCAATGACTCTATTTTAGCTGTAATTACGTTATCTAAGCTGTATTTTAGTTCCAATTACTCTATTTTACCTCTAATTACGCTTTTAATGCTCCAATAACTCTATTTAAGCTTAAATGACTATAATTACAACCACTCTATCAAAGCTCATATTACAATCACTCTATTTTAGCTTTAATCACTCTAAGCCCCAATCACTCTATGTTAGCTCCAAACATTCTATGTTAGCTCCACCCACTCTGTTTAAGATTGAATGACTACTACAATCACTTTAATTTAGCTTCAATCACTCTATTTTAGCTTCAATCACTTTATTTTAGCCCCAGTCACTCTATTTTGGCTTTGAACACTCTATTTTAGCTATAATCATTTTATTTTAGCTCCAATCACTCAATTTAAGCTGCAATAACTTCATCTGAAAATGGAATAGAACATGCTAATCAGCAACCCTAATAATGGTCTGATTGGCACAATTCTGTTGGTATCTCTTCAGAAATTGGTACTTCATAATGTTACTGATGCTACACAATCAGTTTAATATACCTTCCGAATCATCATAAATGTCAAACTGAAGTGGAAAGCACTTGAATAGTTTCTTTCTTTTTTTTTCAACATTTCAACATCAGGTTTTAAAAGTTGACATGGATACAACAGATTACCAGATGAAAACCAGACAGGTCTAATCAGGTACGTGGTGAACCTTTGTTTGTGGCGACACCCGGTGGAGAAAATGAAGACGATGGTATTTCATCTTATTTTATTCTTGTCTAAATGGGCTTAAATTGATAATCTATGTTCACCTGTTGACAAGTGACCCCTGGAGCGGGTATGCAATGAAAATAAAAATTAGCTTGATGGGTAAACTGAAGAATATATTATCAATTTATCAAAGATAACTGCAACATTTGTATCATCAAACATATTGATTCAAATACCAAAGAATGCTGTAAGTATTCTTATGTCACTCTAAAATTATGTGTTATTAAATAAACTGAAATAAGCAAATTGGGTCGGTATAATAACACCTTGGAGTAAATTACTGTTGAGTGAAATTTCAATGTTATAAAACATGGAATAATATATTGTTGAATGCTATTTTAGTACAATAAAACATTGAGTAATATAGTGTTGAATGCAATTTCAGTAGTTATGGGGTAATACAGTGTTGAGTGTTATTTCATTGCGCTAAAGCATGGAGTGATATATTTTTAAAGTACTATGTCAATAGTATGGAGTAATTTAGTGTTGAGTGCTAAATAAATAGAATGGAGTAATATATATTTAAAGTGTTATTTCAGTAGTATGGAGTAATATAGTGTTGAGTGCTATTTCAGTAGAATGGGGTAATACAGTGTTGAGTGCTATTTCAGTAGTATGGGGTAGTACAGTGCTTAGTGCAATTTCAGTCGTATGGAATAGTATAGTTTTCAAATCGAAGACAACGACTGCATGGGATTGTATATATAAACGTATATATACCAGGTACGTATTGTGGCTATACAAGGCATTCGCGTTAATATTAATGTACTACAATCGGCCTCACACGGCATCACAAGGTAAATTATATAACTTTCATTATATAACATTCTTTCCAGGAAACATTTCCATGTGGTGAGAATATTATATAAATAAAATAAACAAAACCAAAGTCAAAACACTCCTTCCCGCGGAAAATAGCGTCTCAAGCCGAAACAGAGAACCCGCATTAAGGTCCACCTATTTCAAACCTAAACTGCACCAAGAATAGTTACTCGCTGGACACGATAGCGTATTAAGAATATTAACGGTAAATATAACACCAATTTCTAATTTTGCATTAGATTAAGTGAGCTCTACTGTTCAAGAACAAAACCCTTGATAAACCAATACGCAAATCTGGTATCTTGGGGCTGAGTAAATCTACTAGAATCACTCTCACATATAGTATATAAACCCGGCAAACCGTGTGGCAGTCAATCGTCACCTGGTAGCAGCTGAAGCAGGAACTCGAGAAACAGAGCACGCCTTGTGATTTTAACCAGTCACTACGTACATTTTAAACAGGATTTTATAGACAAACATTTTAACTTTAATATTTTATTCAGACGTGTGGAGGTCGGTAACTCAAGATGAGGGACAGCAAAAGTAACCTGTCAAGTTGCCGCACTATTCGCCACATAACCTTGCTTCGTGAGTAGGGCACCGACATTTGGGCGGCCTAAAACAGTAACAGCAGTTACTGTAGGAGTACAAAGAAGGAGAAACCACAATGCATACATGTCAGCGGCGAGGGCCTTTGCCCAGCCGTTTTGCACCACGGACAGGGATTATAGTGAATTCTTGTACCCTCACACACTCTTTACAGTTGGGGCAAACCTGAACCACTGAAGTCACAGTAGGGGAGTTGCGCGATATGTAAGCAACAGGACACCCAGCACTGCTAGGGGTGCGCGGGAGAGTGGGTGAAGGGGTTGGCCGGTAATGTGAACCTTGGGGGAGTAGGTGGGGTCTTCCGTTTACAGAGGCAAATTGAGGGAGTGGCGAGGGGGGAATGACAGGGGGTGACGGTATCTGCTGACGGATTTCAGGAATAGGAAAGGAATCTTCTTCAGAGTCAACAATGTTAGCTCACAAACTCTTGTCACCGGGAAGTGAGTCTAAAATGGCATTAACTTCCTCGTCCGAAAGAAATGCAAATGAAGATTCGTCAGGAAGGGCGTGAGAAGAGTCTTCAGGATTCATGACAGGAACATAGTCTTCTCACCTGAAGGGTGAATATAACAGCGCGGAATATAACAATATAACAACCATCATCGCGTCTTACGTACTTTAGCGCAGAATATATATATATTAGATACAGCCACCCAACACCAAGTGGAATGCGCTGTCATTGCAAACTTTATTACGGTTTGCGGTTGAATCATTTTGGCTAAACTACATATTCTTCGCAAGAGGACCGTACAAATTTACCTACGTAAGGATACAACCAAGACTGTATGATACTCCTAACTAAAAGTCATGAAAGTCGAAGTCAAAAAGTCAACGTATAGACAGAGACACAAGTATCACTATATCAATGAGGAACCAATATAAGAAACGAGAATACTCACGATTAATCAGTATAAGGATTCAACTCAAAGAACTGGCCAGTCAGTTACACACAAGTCAACCTGAGATACGAAGTATGGAGACCACGACGAGAGGAACGAAGTACACAGGACGCAGTAGGAGGCAACACGAAGGTGCGCAAGCAGAAAGTGTGTGGAAGGACAGCGAGAACCGCTATATCATCCAGTAGCACACACACACACAGCCACTACCCTGCGCACATAATTCACAAAATGGTGATCTACCTGTCATGAGTCATAGGGAAAAAGGTGAGTGACACACAAGCGAGCAGCGGTGCCGATTTTATGATACCCAATTAGCTGAGGTCTGCCGGTCACAGAAAATAAAATATTGTTGACAAGGGACAAAGGTTCGCGTAAAATGCGAAGGGCAGATGTCAGTAACACACAATCAGTAACAATAGCAGCTACAAATAATCTCTCTCAAAACATCACTCAGTAAGACCACTCCAGGCACAACCGGTTAACGGCATTAAAAGGTCAACCAGTATCATAAACTTATACAGGCTCACTAGAATGGCTTTTGCTCATGAATCAATACTCAGCGAAACATAATTATACCAGGCTCATTCACAAATGCAGAATGTGGGTCACCATAGAACTGGGAACACATGTATGTGGTTGGAAAGCACATCTGTCTGAGCTTGTTTGCCCAAAAAGGAAAAAGGCTCCCACGTGTTGTGCTTAGCACTATAATCCTTCCATTTAATCAAATATTCCATCTCTTGAGAACCTTGCCGCTGCTTCAGAATACGTTCGATCTCAAATTGCGAATCAGACTCGTCATCAGCATCTTCAGCATCAGACCTCCGCGAGTCGAGGGCCTGGGCGTCCCCGTCATCATTTCGAGGGCCCGCCAGGTCATCGTCTGGCAGTAGGTCGGAAGGCGGTATCGCGTCGCCCGGGAGATCATCTCCTGTGGGAGTACCTTCCTCAAACTGAAGCGGGGAAACAGGGCGATCGAAACGCGTAACACAAGGGCGGAACCTGTTAACGTGTATGGAAGAATTCGGCTCTACGTGAGTGTCACACGCACATACTTTGAAATTGAGTGGCGAGGTTTGTTCAATCAAGTAATATGGACCACTAAAAGGGGACCTGAGTTTTCGACCTGGGACTTTGGTGGCAGGAGAATAGATCCACACCTTATCCCCAACTTGAAATTTCCATCCCTTATTCCGTTAATCATGATAAGATTTCATCTTAGCCTGCATAATTTCATTGTTCTCTTTCGCCCATTTGCGTGCGGTCTCAACACGCTCAAACATGTTTTTCACGTAATGGCGAACAGAAGGGCTAGGATGAGTTGGGTCAGGTAAGGACGTCTCAAACGGATGTGACCCGGTCATCAAAAACAAGGGGCTGTACATCGTCGCCTGGTGCACTGAGGCTCTCATGGCAAACAAAGCTGAAGGCAAGAATAGATCCCAAGACGTCGGCCTATCATGACAAAGACGTGTCAGATTTTTAGAGATAGACTGAACGCTCCCCTCGGCCATGCCATTACTGCGGGGGCAGTAAGGTGTAGGTGTAACTTTTCTAGCCTGCATCAATTTACAGAGTTCCTCAGCAATGACACTGGCGAAGCAACCGCCACGGTCACTAACAATAGATTCAACATTTCCCCATCGACACCAAATGTCCTCAAAGAGACGTTTGGCCACCGAGACGGCTGATTGATCAGGGAGGGGGAAAGCCTCAGGAAAACGTGTGAGAGCATCCTGAAAAACCAAAATGTATTTATTCCCTCGTTCTGTTTTTGGTAAAGGGCCTATGAGATCAGTGTGAACCCTTTGGAAGGGGCGCGAAACAGGGATAGGGTGTAAGGAACCCTGTCTATTTTTCGGGAGTTTGCTAGTCTTGCTACAAACATGACAAGATTGAACCCAATTCATGATGTCACTATGCATGCCTGGCCAATAATATTTTTGCCGTATCGTAGAATAGAGTTTGTCAGTTCCCAAATGAGCACCCATAGAACTATCGTGGAAAGCTTCAAGCAAAGCGTGACGTAAAGTGGGTGGGATAACTAACTGTGTTTTGCATCGGTCTTTCGCTGGACCCTTACCCGGGGTAACATACAAATGGAACAAAACATTCTCTCTCAGGTAGTAATCATCAACCTGTGCAAGGAGTTTGCGTGCTTCACGCTGAGTAGAAGGGAGATGCGCATTTTTGAAATAATTGATGAGGGGTTGGAGGGAGGGATCTGCTGTCTGTTTCACACTAATATCATCGAAGGTGTATCTGGTGCCAGTTGACTGATTAAGATCCGTCAAACAAGGGTCACCTTCAGCCGGTGAAACAGGGCGTGTTTCAGCACTGTCAGGCAAATCAGAGACAGCTGCCAATTTAAGCTCTAACGTCAGATTCTAACGGATATGTGCGACAGCTAAGACTGTCAGCATGCGGGATCAAATTTCCTTGTTTGTGAACAATTTCGTAACGAAACTGCTGCAAGGTCAACATCCATCTACCCAAACGTCCTTTTGGTTCTGAACGAAATAACCATTGCAAAGCGGAATGGTCAGTCACTATAGTGAACTTATCATATTTGAGGTAGGGTTCGTGTAATTTGCAAGCAGCTATGATGCTGAGGCACTCACGTTCAGTGCATGTATAGTTTTGTTCAGCCGGATTCAGGGCGCGACCTCCATACGCTATGACCCGCATAACGCCATCCTGCATCTGACTTAAAACATTCCCGATCGCAAAAAGGCTGGCATTTGTGGCTCGGAACCCAGAGGAATCGGGTCAAAATATCCAACCAAGACACCTTTTGGGTAAAGTAACAGCATTTTCCCCCATATTCATCAATCTTACAGGAACCCTCTGATCATCGTGAACGGTAGCGAAAACTCTCGCCATGGCAATTTCAGGATATGAGGGAAATTCGCTCTCCATAGTGCAGACTCCCAGAATGCCAGACATGTTACTAGGTTTAACTCGAGCGTGGGTGATATATTCAGATTTAGCCGGGATTCTGATGGTTTCAGACAGATGCAACTCAGGCGCTAGCTTGAAAGCAATACCACGTTGCGCGAAATCAAGGACTACGCCATAAGCGGTAAAAAAATCTCATCCCAATATTACGGGATATTGCAAAACAGGAACTACTTGAAAGCAAACGTTACATAGCTGATCTCCAATAAATAAATCAATATGAGTCTGAAAATGGATGGGAACAGAACTACCTTCCGCGACAACCACTTTTCTGCTATCTGACACTTGTTGTGAGAAGGAATTGTCAGGGCATAGTTCACGTAAGGAGGCAAGAGTAATAATACTACGCTGTGCACCAGTATCTAATAATGCATCAATAGAGCTAAATTTCATTTTAGTCGTGATTCGACCATCATGGGAAAGAGGGAGAAAATTAATATCATTGTCTGAAACCGCAGGGATTTCCTCCGGTGTCAATATGGGGCAAACAGGCACTTGAGAATCGTCCTGTGGGCCAGGAGAACTAGAGGACATCTCTGCGAAATAACAGTGAACCTCGTTCAATATGTCTGGTTTGCTCTGATTTATTGCTATATTAAACGAATCACTACTCCTATCACGTGGCTCATGGGTCGGGACAGGAGTTAATAGTTTTCCTGCCGGTACGGTGACCTATTGTCCATCCGGGGCCCAGAACGACGCTGGTCATTCCAGGGAGGACGTCGGAAGGCATTCCTTCCGTCACCGCTTGATCTGTTCCCCTGATAAGGCCCATTCCGGAAAGGACGTTGTCATAGCTGCCACGACCATCGCCGGGTTCAAAGCGACCATTAGGCCGGTAAGGCCGATTGTCAAACCTCGAAGGGCCACGGGAAAAATGGTCTTGGGGGCCACGGGACTCACAATTGACAGACATGGGTATCTCGACTGCAATGCACGCAAACATGGCGCGCCTTACAATCTTTTATCCAATGGCCAGGATTTTTACAGTAATAGCAGAAAGATTTGCCCCCGTCATGCTGACCTTTAAGATTATGAACCTCTTTTGATACGTCCGCGACCTCTTCCCGAATAGCTGCAAGGGTGGAACTTTGCTGGGATAAGAATTGTGACGTCGCATCAGGCAAATCTAAGCCGTTCAAAGCAACAAATGAATCGCTGGACATCGTGCAAACGGTCTCAGCAAGCTTAATCTGCTGTTTAGTATCGTCAAGCGTTTTAGGTGATTTCCCTACTACAAAAGCCTTTAGTTTGGGGAGAAGACCTCGGAGTAAGATTTTCTTCGTCTCCATATCATCCTTTGTAACCTCTGACATTGACTTAAAACATCATTAATATAGGTCTCAGTGGATTCTGCCTTTTTCTGAGTTCTAGCGTCTAACGATTGCTCAAGAAGCCAAGCATTTGTCTCACTACCGAAAAATTTAAGGAAAGCTGCATAGAATGAATCCCAGGAGCTAGTGACGCCTGCCAGCAGAGAGGTATACCAAACGTCTGTCGCACCATGCAACAACATACGACAAGCGGGAACTTTCAAGTCTTCGGAAGTATGCGAAAGCTGTGTGTAAGTGAGAAATTTGTTCATGAAACGAAGGGGATCATCCGTGGATCTGCCAAAAAACGGGGATGGTAGAAGTGATTTAAAACCCTGTCTCTGGTGATGAATTCTGTTATCTCTAGAGTGTGCCTGAAGCATATCTACAATGTCGGTTTGAGTACCTCCCAAATCAATTTTGCGCAGGTGGCCCAGCACTTGCTGGAGCATATCTTGCACATTTTCAGCTTCAGCCATCTCTATTTCTGGAGAAACGGCACGATCAGAGCCCGACTGATCAGGATCAATATGGGGAGCAGACACCTCAGAAAAGGTGAAAGACTCCTGGTCACTATCCGCAAGGTGGAAAGGACCAAATTGGACGTCCGAATATGAATCGGACGAGTTAGAAGCTTCTGGCCGTGACGTGTGAGGCTCAGATGAGTTAGTGCTACCTGTACTTACAGACGTATGAGACAACGGGGCGTGATCACCACTCGTAGGAGGAGAAGTGGCGGCACCCGATGAACTAGATGGAGGCACAACTCGTACAGAATTACTCACTTGGTCATTTTGCTGCTCAGACAAGACTGGAAAAAGTAAATCTGACTCACCTTGTAATGAAGAATCGTCATCTGCTACCGGAGAGTTGTGCGCCACTTGCAGCTTGGTGGAAAGCTTTTTCGAAGATCTGAGCCACATAGACTTAAAATCAAGTAACAGGGTGGCTATCAGGAACTCCATACAGTATCAGCAACGCTCAAAGCCATAGATCGATTCGGATATTCTCCACCAAATTGTTACCCATGATTTGTGAGTATACGTCGTTGGGGGACGTGGACGGGGGATCGATACTCTACTCTGACTCTACTTTACTCGCTGGCTGTGAGGCGGGGAACGGAACCTAGCAACCCTATCTACCCATGTGAGGTGTGAGGTAATAAGGACTGCAGACACAGGATAAACACGGCACAAAAGTTACCTTTTATTTGGTACTATGAATCATCCTTGTCTGGCTAGGCCGGCATGGCAATGAGCGAGGCATATGAACTACCCAAATGCATGATACTTATAGAGTCCTGAGAATACACAAAACACCCAAGTCTACACGGTCACGATGCTGAGAGTCGTGGATCTTTCGTGGCAAGTGGACGCTGTAACTCTGCTTCTCCGGTCTCAAGGTTCTGCTCTCCGAGATTCCAACGGTTGCAGGGCCTTTTAAAGTATCACTGTGCGTCATGTGTGTGGTTTGCCTGCATGGCTTCCTTTTGCGAGACTGGATGGACTCGTCTTGCCTGCGTGGCTTCCTTTTGCGACACGGGGGTTTTGCATGGGCTCGTCTGCCTGCACGTGATCTCTTATGTCCTGTGAGTCATCGACAGGTGCGGTGGTTAAGGCGATGCATCAACCTGCACTCGTTGACTTCACACGGCACACAATCTCTATACATGATGTTCTGTCAGAGACCGTGATTGTCTATGATTGTCTATATATTCTTAAGAGTCTCTGGGTAGGTAATCTATATCCTACACTAGGACTTTAAGTATGGATAACTATTGCATTAGGGTGTGAGGCATGGATACTTGGGAATTGGGTTGATGTACTAATATTTAGGTATTGGGTTAACTGTATGAGGTGTAGTTACTAAGGCTATAACATGAGTTTGTATAGTGTTTAGGGAGACAGATCTCTTAAGTTAGTTCTGGTGGAAGGATCCCAAGAGTCTGTAGGCAGATAGATGCAGATAAATGGGGTTTGTAATCAACTTTATCTTCCAAGCAAAGCAGTGAAAACATGGTAATGAGTGCAATAAACTAGGCCACCTATAAAGCACTCCATGACATGGGTGTAATTCTGTCTCGACTGGGTGAACAGTCATCAGTTTCCAGATTTACCCAAAGGTTGCAGTCTCTGCTAACAGGCGTCCCACCTTTCAAGGTCACCATGACCCAAATCTAAAATGTTGTCTGCTCCAGGTCAAAACAAACCCAGAGTCATCATGTTCATTTCAGAGAAATTAACACATGATTTGTTGAAAAACCAGCCTAAGACTGATTACATTTATTCTATAATTGACAAATTTTATGATATTTGTACACAAATATATTTAAACAAACATTTTATTCATTTCAAAATTATGTAACTATGAAAGGAATCTTAAATGAAAAAAGGTAATAGGAAAATAGTTTGGCAGAGGGGTAATCTGTGAAAGTAGTTTGGCAGAAGGGTGATCTGCAAAAAAATATCTCAAAGGTGCAAAACACTCTTGAAGCACCAAGTATGAGATAATGTAGAATATTATATTGAGTGCTTCTTTGAACATAAAATACAACAGAAAAATATGCTCATTGGTAAGTAAATGTTAACCCCGTTGTAGAGAGTTTTTTCTCCAGCATGCGATTCACATATTCATCTTGTTCTACTGTGAAGTGGTCCCGCCAGTCGCCCACCAGTCCCTTTCTGATAAAGGGTGACACCTGCTCGTCAATGACACGGTTGAGTGTCTTATTAACCATAGTGTTCAATTTCATTGAATGAAAACTTGTGTGTTCTGCTATTCTATCAACAATTTCAGAACTGAGCTCCTTTCCAAGAAACATTGCCAAATTATTGATTATTTCATGTATGTTTTCCTTCATGTCTTCATATTTTACAATATAGATATTCTCCTGTTGCCGCATATCCCACATGCTCATGTTAAAATGAAACCAATTGCCATGACAAAGTTCATCATTTTTAAAAAGATCAAAGAATTCTCCCCATGATCCCAGGAAAGGTCCGTATCTGATGCAGGCTCTGTAGAAATAATAATAAGATACCAAAACGTCTTTCAAGTTTCTCATCACCACAATTATCTTTGTCTTCTTGCCGTGAAGCCCACCTTCCAGAAGGTTATAAGGGAGATGGGTCTTCATTAGTCTTGGTGGCCTCGTTTCAGCTAAGATTTCAATCTGATCCCTTTTTCCAGGCTTGAACACCTCCAAAAAGGGACACCTCTTTTCTAGGTCTGTACTTTTTGCAATCTCGAATTTATCAGGATTGCATATTAAGTACACAATTTCTTGCATCCATGTGGTTCCTAACAAAACAAAATGCATTAATTTAAATTTATGTCTGTGAGTTGCATAAATACAAATTGATGCACTAAAATGAAAATATAATCACTTAGATTGATAAAATAAAATTTGTATGGTCATTAAGTATTGTGTATAATGAGTTATGCTTTTCCTTGGCCATTAAAACGGTATTCACAAATATTTGTGGCAAAGCCATGGGATAAGTAATTTCATTTGAATATAAATTGAGAAGCACACATCTTTTTCTTTTTGGAATACACACAAGTGTTAATATAATATTAAAAAATAAAAGATTAGATAGGAAAAGTGCAAGGGGTCAGGTCAATATAATTAAGAATAACCACACTTTCTGGATAATCTACTCAGCATTAATTTTAAGTGAAGAGATCAGAAGAGAAATAGACACCCTAGAGTAAAAAACATCTCTCCAACGTTTCTCCTTCCACCAACCAAATTTGATTAAATTGGACCCTGGTTTTTTTACATGACACACATCATTTTTAAATATATACAAAAAAGAGAAAAAAAATAACTATGAAGGCACCCTTATGAAAATTCAAGTTCAGAAGACTTTTGCAAAAGATGCCAAAGTCTGAGAATTATGATATCATGTGCCTTTCATTTGCATAAGTAAAATGTATTTTACCATGATATAATATTTGTACACATAGGATATGCAGATTTTTAATCAAACATAGAGAAAATATGTTTTGTGATGTAGAATATTTACCTCATACAAACCATCTCCTTTACACTTCTAAATAATACACAAATGTATAATATACAATAGCTAAAAATATTTTCAACCAATGAAGACCTGCCTAAGAAATTTCTACCTGTCTGTCTGGACAAGTGGAAAATTAAAAATAAGTATATAATACAAACTGAAAATTGTGTTTTAAACCAAGGACACTACTAAAGATACTAAACAAGATCTAAACTAGTTAAAATATTAATACTAGTTAAAATATTAAACTGTAGATATTTTGATGTCTTCACACACAACCTAGCTACACTTTTGCTTCTTACCTGATTTTGGATATGTAGCAATTACAACATCATCATCATGAAAATCAAAATGTTTGACCTTGTCAAGGATTCGAGCTGGGAAAGCATCAAACATTGTCATTCCTTCATACACGTACTGGCCAGGCAAAACATGCTTCTTGTCAGTGGCAATTGACTCCATGATGTTCAATATCTCTTTATAAAATTTCAATCGAAAATTTCACTGATATATGGATTATGATAAAGATCTTTTGTCCTAATCATATGAACAAATTCCAAACTTCTTTTAGTGTGAATGACCTGAACGGTATTTGTGCTGTAAAGAAAAAAAAAACATCAAGATGTGTCCTACATTGTACTTCAAATGATATATGAAGTCACCTTTAGATTTTATCAATGTAGTGAAGAGAGCTAATGAGTTAATGAGTAAATAAAAGATTAGATAGGAAAAGTGCAAGAAGTCAGGCCAATATAACTAAGAATAGCCACACTTTCTGGATAATCTCTTCAATATTAATATTTTCAACCAATGCAGTTAGTTCAAGCAGATGATTCTGTATTTTTATCTTGAATTTATTGGCAAACTTTGGTCTTATGTGTTCACCATTGGCACAAAGGAAATCAAGTTTAACAACAGGTAGTCTCTTTAACTTTGATAAATAGTCGGATCATCCTACTGTGGCAAGGCTGAGCATCGACTTGCTTGCTCCACTATCCATTAAACAAAGAATCTTTTGCCTTGATGGTAAAACATCACTTACCATGTTCCAGTTATTTAATCTTGCCGGTGTACAATATTCACCCGTGATGAGTTGGGCTGCTATTTTGTTGTTAGGGTCGAATGTGTTAAATTGTTCACTTTGAATAGCATCTTCTGTTTGTATTGATTAGTGTATTGTCTCTCTCTTGAAAGCTGTTCTGTCGCTGTTTCCATCTTCTCTCTCTGTTCGTCTCATTGTCCCGGTGGTCGATGTGGTGCAGTCATTTTGGGCGCGTAATGACTGCCTTACAAAAAATCCTCCTCACTCTCTGGGTTTGCCTCTTTTCGTGGTCTTTGTGTCCTCCGATCTCTGCTTCCATCGCGACTGGTCTCCCGTTGTCGGCTTCTCTCTCGTGATTGGGACCTACTGTTATATCTGCCCCTCTCATACCAGGAGCTCCTTCTGCCGTGATCTCTCGACCTTGGCCTTCTCTTTTGATCATAGCTAATCACTAGCATCTCAAGTTGTTTTGCTAGCTCTAACTTGTCTCTGCCACATCAGATGCAGAAAATGTCACCTCCTTCACAGGCGCCTTCTTCTTGGCCCTGATATCCATGGCCCTTTGGGCAACCAGTATGGTGTGATCAAGGTCATCACTTGCCATTTCCAGTTTGACTTTCAAAAATCTTGTCCTGATTGCCTCCTCATCTTTACCTAAGCATTCTGCGAGGGGTCTGATCCTCGTAACAAAAGCTTCTACAGCCTCTCCTGTGTCGATTGACAAATTGGCCCATTGAGTTTTGCCACCTTCCCTACTGTGGACCCCGCTGAAGCACTTAGTAAATGCATTTCTCAATGCCTCTGGGTCAACAAAGTCCTTCCCGATCAACCACTTTCTTCCCCTCCCCGCTCGGGTCAACTTAAATCGTCCTATAATGTCTCCGTCTTCTAGGTGATGGGCCTCACAATAATCGTATGTGGCCCAGTGTGCAGCCGCATCCTCGGTCTCTCTGCCCTCAAACCTGCAGGGCAGTAAGATGTCGGGTCTCCATGCACGTGGTGGTTGGTCCATTGCTCTTTAAGTGATAGTAGTGAATGTCCAAAATAATGAATGATGTAATTCCTTGTCAGTAGCACTTTCTAATTCTTTTCTGTGTCTAAATCGTATGTTGGATCCTTTTTTGTTCCTCCACCATGTGATATCTGAGTGGGTACGAATAACATGAGGCGGGATTGGTGTTACTCTTTATCTTTATTGCTCTTACTTCTAGCTCGGACCTAATACTGACCACGAGATACCTCGCGTCAAGCATTATATACAGTGTTGCGTGTGGCTGATTGACAGCTGTCACAATGGGGTACACCCCAATGCCTTGGTGGGGTATGCCCCATTGCTTATGTATAATGCTATATGACAATCACTTTCAACATTGTTTCATTCATTTCGTGATGAGACCTACTTGTAGCAGATATAGTGCTGCTTCACTGAATTGTCATGTTGCAGGTCCTTGACATGACAATCCACCAGGTCACAGATTTACAAGGACAACGGGTTAACCCTTTTGGCACATGTTTGACTTTGTTTAAAAGCCATGTTGGTAAGTTTACAATGAATTATATAAAAAAATCTTGTTGATCAAGGGAACACTCCACAAGAGTAAGTTTATTTTAAGTCATGATCAGTGTAAGGGTTAATCAGATCATTATCCTTAAACACTGATTAGGGTAATGGTGATCATAAAAGTGCACATGGTCCCTCAAGACTTGTTATTACCCTCCATGCTTTATATTAGCCAAATTGGGGTTACTAAGTATAAAACCTCTTATTACAGTCTGACTACATTGCTTCTAACATTTGAGGTTAAATGTCTTATCAGGCCAAATCTCACAGCCTCATATCCTCACAAACACTTCAAGCAGGCTATGCTTAGGAAGATTTATTTATGTTTGGATATGTTCACAAAATTGTGACATATTGTCACTATGCTGGATAATATGATGTGTTCAACAAATAAGAGGGCTCTTTAATAATACACGGTACTGTATAAAGGAAGGGAAATTTACTCAATTATGTATAGGTCACTCTTGTTATTACCAAGGAGAGTACAGATGACCAATGTGCAATGTGCAATACCTCACCAAGGTTTTAATTCCTTTAAATCCATATACAATCCTAAGAGTGTATGAGATTTATCACATCCGCTGTTGATGAGGATGCAATAGGTCAACCTGGGGACACCAGGAGAGGCTGGGATAGCCAAGATACTGTGTGGAATTGACAGAAATAAGATAATCATCAAATGTTGGACATTAATTTAGGCTTTCATGTCTATTTTTAAACAGAATCATAATCATACTATTAAATGAACAAGAAGCCTCATAGATTTAGATTTAATATCTTGACAAAAATCTTAACAGCGGGATGAGGCAGGAACATGCCCAAAGTAGTTAGTCACACACCACCACCCCAGCATCCATTAGCATCCATTGGCACACTTCCCTCATTACAGCTGCTAATCATGAACCTTGTGGCAAGACTTAAAGAAGCAAATATCAAATTATCCTACAGTACTACTGAGCTATCAGACATTTTGTCTTCCTGAATCTCTCGAGGCGAATCTGTGAAGTGTGATACAGAGAGAATCTGTGAAGAATGTTTGTTTGTTTGGGGTTTTACATCACTTTCAACATTATTTCAGTCATTTCGTGATGAGACCTACTTGTAGCAAATATAGTGCTGCCTCACTGAATTGTCATGTCGCAGGTCCTTGACATGACAACCCACCCGGCCACAGATTTACAAGGACAACAGATTAACCCTTTAAGCATGGGCCTCAGCTCATATGTGAAATTGTATCATGAATTCAATCTCAGCATGCATGGCTGGGAATCGAACCCACAACCTTTGGATCAACAAAGAGGAACTGGTGGTAATAAGCTGGCGCTCTAACCAACCATGGCCATGGCCTCTGAAATGTGATACAGAGGGAATCTGTGAAATGTGATACAGAGGGAATCTGTGAATTGTGATACAGAGAGAATCTTTGAAAGTTGTATGATATGGGGGATCTCAAAGAAAGTGTGGACTTCGAAAATTATGTTGTAAAGTTGGTTAATGCTTCTCTGCCTAAATAAAAGCTGTTCATAAATCCAGATATCTGATATCCAACAACATTGGATAAATGTTGCTATATAATGGATAATTGTAATTTGATCATTCTAGATAGAAAATGATCTGTAACATCAGGCACACATGTCTTTATTAGATCTTCTGTATATAAATATCTAACAAGTGATATCAAAATGGCATAGATTCTTACATATTATTATAAAATAAAATGGAACTGGGAGTATAACCCCATATCACTCGGTGGCAGTTCATTTGTGAACCAGATATTCTGGTTTTTGCAATTTCTGTCTCTCAAAACTGTTGAATAGCCTTGTTATAATTATGTTAAAAGATAAATAAGATGAATAATATAAGGGCCATAATATGTCTGCAATGCTTCACAGATGAAACAAAATAAAAAGTCAATTTGGCTTCAACCTTGAGTCAAACTTTAAGCATTTGAATTAATTGATAGCTTACAAAAAATACTATATTCCAATCAGATCATATCCAACTGTCTAACATTTTCATCTTATATTATATTTTCTTAAAACTTTAAAGTTACTCATTTTTTCTGAGCTATTGATAAGGCATTTTGTAGGAGGGTGGCAATATGTATGTTACAATTGACATTTCATTGCATAAATATGAAATGGCGTTTTACGACCTTTATCAGGTCGACTTTCAAGCATTTTAACCAGTATGAAAGTAACACTGTCGGCAGTGGGAGTCGAACCCACCACCTCTCGTCCTCCACCTGTATAACCAAGTAAGGTACTTGGTTATATTGCTCTACCAACTCTGCTAGTGAGGCAGACTATATGTAAAAATACATGTATACAATCCAATCTAACATTTTCAAATAGTATATCATCTATCTTAAATGTTTACAGGTATTCAATTTGTCCTGGGCAATTGATTATTATACAATAGTAGAATTACAATCATCATTTTATTGAATATATGTAATAATGTAAACAATCTAGTCTTCTAGTATATCTATGATGTTAAATCTCTGCATATTATACATTATACGCTGATTATGAATAGCTATAAAATATTAACATTAGTCAATGAAAATTGACATTAACATTTTGATTATCATAGTAATTCTCAGTCTATTATAAAATGATGAATCAACAAATTCATTGCAGATGTGAGTATTAAATTGTAATATGATGACAGAATATTCAAATAAATGTGAGGGCAATTTTCCTGCAATTTTTAAGAGTGTTTTATTAAAAAAGAAAGTAGTTCCTTCAGCAAACCTGTCAACAAAAGGAACTCACCACCAAAAACCATAGACTGCCTTAAGTATTACCATATAATCATTGATATCTTAGTAATATCACATGACAGAATTCCCTGATACTTAGATTTATACATAAAATATTATATTTAAGTGAAACCCTAAAATTCAGCTGATATTGGCGATATTATGAAAATATAAAAAAGAAGGTTCCCTGGGATGTCAAACCACAGATTTGAAGAGATTATCCTTGAGAAGTAAGAATCATAGTGATGATAATAGTGAAGAGGAGAGTTGAAGTACATGGCTGACCAGCAAGAGAGGCATCATCGACTGAAATAATAACAACAAATATATATTACTTATTGCAACAATAAGAACTAATATATATTATTAATTGCGACAATAACAATTAATATTACTAACTGCAACAATAACAATAACATTACCAACTCAAACTAATATGTGTTAGCAATTGCAAATATGACAACTGACATAATTAACTGCAACAATCACAACTAACATTGGCTATTGCAACAATAACAACTAACATTACCAACTGCAACATTAACAACTGCAACATTAACAACTAATATTACCAACTGCAACAATAATAACTAGCATTACTAACTTCAACAACAAAACTAACATTACCAACTGCAACAATAACATCTAATATATATTACCAACTGCAACAATAACAACTAACATTACCAACTGCAACAAAAACAACTAACAATACCAACTGAAACAATGGCAACTAATATTACCAGCTGCAACAATAACAACTAACAATACCAACTGAAACAATGGCAACTAACATTACCAACTGCAATAATAACAACTAACAATACCAACTGAAACAATAACAACTAACATTACCAACTGCAACAATAACAACTAACAATACCAACTGAAACAATGGCAACTAATATTACCAGCTGCAACATTTACAACTAACATGACCAACTGCAACAATCACAATTAACATCACCTACTGCAAGAATAACAATTATCATCAAATGTAACAATCACAACTAATATCATCAAATATAACAATACCAATGAACACTACCAACTTAAAACATTACCAACTATTATTATTCATTTCATTATAAAATCTATATTATATTAATAAATTGGCTCTTTACTTTGAACATTATCATTATTATCATTATTATCATTATCATTGTCATTATTATTGATATCACTTTAATCAGTAATTATGAATACACATACTTCTTTGAATAGTCATATCACATTTGAAGTCCTTGATAAAATAGTGATATTTCTTCAGCATGTATCCAGCATCCCAGACAGCAGCGGCTGTGCTACACTTCTGCAGCACTCCATAGCGGCACACGAGGAATTGCATAATAGAGCTAAAAGGGAAAAATCACAAATAATATAAAAAGTGTCAAATGAGACATAAGATAATATATGATAAAGCTGGAAGGGACCCATCACAGTGAACCTATCACAGTGGACCTATCATAGTGACCCATCACAGTGAACCTGTCACAGTGAACCTGTCGCAGTGAACCCATCACAGTGATTGTTTGTTACGGGTTTAACATCACTTTCAACATTATTTCAGTCATTTCGTGATGAGACCTACTTGTAGCGGATATAGTGCTGCCTCACTGAATTGTCATGTCGCAGGTCCTTGACATGACAACCCACCCGGTCACAGATTTACAAGGACAATTTTGGCACAGGCCTCAATTCATATATGAAATTGTATCATGAATTCAACCTCGGCATGGTCGGGGATTGAACCCACAACCTTTGGATAACCACAGAGTGAACACATCACAGAGAGCACATCACAGAGAGCACAATATAGTGAACCCATCACAGTGAACCCATCGCAGTGAACCCATCGCAGTGAACCCATCGCAGTGAACCCATCGCAGTGAACCCATCAAAATGAACACCTCACAGTGAACCTGACACAGTGACCCCCGTCACAGTGAACCTAACACAGTGACCCCCGTCACAGTGACCCCCGTCACAGTGAACCTGTCACAGTGAACCTGTCACACTGAACCCATCAAGGTGAACCCATCACAATGAACCCATCAAAGTGAACAGCTCACAGTGAACCTAACACAGTGAACCCGTCACAGTGAACCTGTCACACTGAACCTGTCACAGTGAACCCATCAAAATGAACACCTCACAGTGAACCTAACACAGTGACCCCCGTCACAGTGACCCCCGTCACAGTGAACCTGTCACACTGAACCCATCAAGGTGAACCCATCACAGTGAACCCATCAAAGTGAACAGCTCACAGTGAACCTAACACAGTGATCCCGTCACAGTGAACCCGTCACAGTGAACCTCTCACACTGAACCTGTCACACTGAACCCATCACAGTGAACCCTTTGCAGTGAACCCATCACAGTGAACCCATCAAAATGAACACCTCACAGTGAACCTAACACAGTGACCCCCGTCACAGTGAACCTAACACAGTGACCCCCGTCACAGTGAACCTGTCACAGTGACCCCCGTCACAGTGAACCTGTCACAGTGAACCTGTCACACTGAACCCATCACAGTGAACCCTTTGCAGTGAACCCATCACAGTGAACCCATCAAAATGAACACAGTGAACCTAACACAGTGATCCCCGTCACAGTGAACCAAACACAGTAAACCCCGTACAGTGAACCTGTCACAGAACCTGTCATCGTCAAGTGAACCCATCAAAGAGGACAGCTTACAGTGAACCTAACACAGTGAACCTAACACAGTGAACCCGTCACAGCGAACCCATCACAGCGAACCCATCACAGCGAACCCATCACAGTGAACCCATCACAGTGAACCCATCACAGTGAACCCATCACAGTGAACCCATCACAGTGAACCCATCACAGTGAACCCATCACAGTGAACCCATCACAGTGAACCCATCTCAGTGAACCCATCACATTGAACAATGATAAAAGTTACAACGCTGTGAAGCAGGAGGATTCAGCATGATAGAAATTGATAAAGATTTGCTTTCAGATGATGCATGATTTAACTGGACATTACTGTCATAGAATACATGAAGTCTCAGAAGATGTAAATGAAGGCATCAAACTTACCTGAGGCAATAAACTTAATTAAGGCACTAAACTTACTTAAGGTACTAAACTTACTTAAGGTACTAAACTTACTTAAGGTACTAAACTTACTTAAGGCACTAAACTTACTCGCAATCTTGTCCTCCAACTAGCGTGCAGTGAGTGACCGATGTTGTCCTGATACAGGTACTCTGCACTTTGAGGAAATCTGTAAACATGATGCGTAAAACTTCATAAAGATGATGCATAAACTTCATAAAGATGATGCAAAAACTTCATAAAGATGATATGTAAACTTTAGAGGGTGGCCTTTCCATTGGCAAATGCAATGGATGTGGGGCCAATGATCTCAAGAAAAGATGCACGAAACACAATTAATATCTATAATTGATATATAACAATACAATAACGTCAAATTTAAGGGTTAGATATTCATATATTAATGAAATCAGAAAACAATAAATTTCTGTGGAACAGTGAATTCTTTATGTCCCCTGTAAAAATATATTATCATACGTATGTATTTTTTTTAGATCTGGGTAAGCACCTATATTAATTGTGTGTTGATAATTGTGTGTTGATAATTGTGTGTTGATAATTGTGTGTTGATAATTGTGTGTTGATAATTGTGTGTTGATAATTGTGTGTTGATAATTGTGTGTTGATAATTGTGTGTTGATAATTGTGTGTTGATAATTGTGTGTTGATTATTGTGTGTTGATAATTGTGTGTTGATAATTGTGTGTTGATAATTGTGTGTTTATTATTGTGTGTTGATAATTGTGTGTTGATAATTGTGTGTTGATAATTGTGTATTGATAATTGTGTGTTGATAATTGTGTGTTGATAATTGTGTGTTGATAATTGTGTGTTGATAATTGTGTGTTGATAATTGTGTATTGATAATTGTGTATTGATAATTGTGTATTGATAATTGTGTATTTATCTGGTAATTGTGTATTTATCTGGTAATTGTGTATTTATCTGATAATTGTGTATTTATCTGATAATTGTGTATTTATCTGATAATTGTGTATTTATCTGATAATTGTGTATTGATAATTGTGTGTTGGTAATTGTGTGTTGATAAGTGTGTGTTGATAATTGTGTGTTGATAATTGTGTGTTGATTATTGTGTATTGATAATTGTGTATTGATAATTGTGTATTTATCTGATAATTGTGTATTTATCTGATAATTGTGTATTTATCTGATAATTGTGTATTTATCTGATAATTGTGTATTTATCTGATAATTGTGTATTTATCTGATAATTGTGTATTTATCTGATAATTGTGTGTTGATAATTGTGTGTTGATAATTGTGTGTTGATAACTCACCCTGCATGGACTCATCACAGAGCCACATGTTCGCTAATTTCTCTCCCTGTTGTGAGTAGCTCGTAGATGGGTTACAGTTAACCAGAACATCATCGATGCAGGGATATACATCAGTCTTCATAATTCTGTATGATAAAACATTATTTGTCTGACATATTAAAGAGTAATATGACTATTATGGTATTGTGGAATATGGTTAATCATTGTTTTATTCGGTTCCATGTTGCCCATGTTCACCATGTTCTCCAGACACATGCAGCCTACATAGTCGTTAGCTGTTTAGGCTTATATTGCCTAAAATGAAGACATATGGGCAGTTTTAATGTAAGCACTGGAATGATAAGGAGTTTGATAATATTGAGAGCACCACATCCTAGGGACTTCACAAGAATCGGTGTGAAAGTTTGTACATCATTTTTATCAAACATTACACATTCTACTGGCGATACCAACAATTGTATGCATATAGAGGCTAAGGATATTTTTCATTGATGTTTCAATAGACTTTTAAGACAAGCCAAAAATCACCAAAGTTTATATGGACCTAACCTGATGGGATAATACACGGTCATGCTAGTGATTCATTGAATGTGTAAAATAGGATTGGCCATTTATATGTTTGATAAAGGTAATGGTTAGATTTAATAGATGAAATGGTAATTATGACTGAAAGCTTCATTTTCAAAACAATTAACATGGAAATGCAGTTGATGAGTCTAATACTATTAATTCGATTTTCAGCACAAGTTATATATCAATTCAGATAGAAGAATGGCACTGTGTCTCAATGCCCTGCTCTCTTTCAAGAGTGATTGGAAATCTTTCACATACAGATAACCATGTTCATTGATAACCAGTGGTGGAATACTGGCTGAAGTAGGAATTCGTTTGATCGACCATGCAGCATGACCAAAGTACTTGTCCCAACTGGGATTTAAACCTCGGACCTTAATATGTCTGACCCACTGGGCCAGGTCACACTCCCTTAATATGGCTAATGAGATTGATGAGGTTAATGAGGTTAATACTATTAATGAGGTCAATGCTGTTAATGAGGTTAATGCTGTTAATGAGGTTTATGCTGTTAATGAGGTTTATGCTGTTAATGAGATTAATGCTGTTAATGAGATTAATGCTGTTAATGAGGTTAATGCTATTTATGAGGTTAATGCTGTTACTGAGGTCAATGCTGTTAACGAGGTCAATGCTGTTAATGAGGTTAATGCTGTTAATGTAATTTATGCTGTTAAGGTGTACATACTGGCATACTTCACTCCATTCGTTTTCATCCATTACTCTTGGTGCTTGATTCACTGCGTATCCAAACTTGCTTAGGTTTGACATACATCCGCCTTCATCATAGTACAGTACTTTGGGTGTACATGCTTTAAATGTGGTGTAGTCAGAGACTGAAATATAGGTGAAAAGGTAGCACATGACATCACCTGAACTTAGACTCTAATAACAGTCAATAACTGGGCTATCAAGTTAATTAATATACCCCTTGGTGTTAGATATTACAATTGTGTAAAATACAACACTGTGTACCTCTTGAATGATATCACAGTCTTGAATCTGTTAAAATAGAAATATGATTGGATTTTATGTTGTTTTTTCTAAGATCTGAAATTTACATTTTGGCATTCTTTGATATTCATCCTTTGTGTTTCAAGACTTGAAGTTAGAAATTTGGTTTTTGAGATTCACCCTGAAAATCCTCGAACATAGTTCAAGAAAGAGAATGCAATGAGCTGAGATGCAATGAGATAAGAACACCAGGCATGTATTTGCATATCTGTCCAAAATAGCTCAATTGGAAGAGTATTTGCCTTGGGATTCAGTGATTCCCAGTTCAAATTCTGCCTAGGTACTATCAACTGCTATGACAACATTAGCTTTATTATTTGCATAGTAAGCTTGCACTCACTGGAGTTTGTGTTCAGGCCACAGTTGGAGGTATCTGCCCATTTGCTCAGCCTTCTGTTGTTGTACTCAGCATACCACTGTGCAGCCTTCAATCCACAGTTCTCTAGCATCACTCTATATAGGCATCTATGATAATTGATCTTCCCTCTGAAACATACTCATTACTATAAATCCCATAATATTTGACATTGCACAGGTTTTATCATTCACACACTATCTATACATTTGGTACTCTTTTGCTCTTTTAACTGTACATATACTTAAACAATGAGATATCAACAGATGCAATATCATATAAAATTAAATTGAATAAACACACACACACACACATCTTAATATCTTAATGAGGAATACAGTCATACTCGCATGTTGTCTGGGGAAGGTGCCCACATGAGGAAGGTATGGCGTTCAAGTTCAATGAAGATTTCCGGATGCAACTCTGGATAGCCTTAAAATCTGAAAATGAATGAAAATAATGAAAATTATACAAAAACGTGAGGTGGTGTTTATATTGTGATAAAGGGATTGCTCAGTTTTATGTTTTATTTTGGTTAGGTTTTTATTCTTAGACTTTTAAGATAAGGCATAACATCTTGTTCCTGTAAAATTATTAGAATTCCTTTATGTCAAAATGTATGTATGCCAAACCTTATCTTATCTTATTTTCCACATACCTTCCATGCTGGTCTCACACCACCAGGTGTTGGCTGCCATTTCTCCCAGCAGCTGATCCTTTGAGGCCATGTCACAGTTGTCCACGAAGGCGTTAATACATGGATGATAGCTATTGTTAAATGTCCTGAAATAGTTGTACAAAAATTATTTTAATATTCAGGGTAAACTAATACTGTAAGACGATACTATTAATGATACTGTAAAAATATATCAATCTTTCATATTTCATATGATTTATTTGTCTACTCTGTTAGGTTTTCGTGGGAGAGTGAGATGTGTTCTGTCATAAGGCATGGAATATAAGTCTTTGAATAAACATTAACCTCCATAGGTCAACCAAACACTGCTCGCATGTGCAATCATATTGCAGAATTCCAATAATCAGGGTCAAATGAAACTGTAAGATGATATTGTTAAATGATATTGTTAAATGATATTGTTAAATGATACTACTGATAGGTAAAATCATACTGATAAATTATACTGTAAATTAGTAAAACTATTCTATAGAATTATACTGAAAATTAGACTGTAAAATTAGACTGTAGAAATGTTGAAATATACTGAATACAATACTGAACTCACGTGCACATGGATTGTAACTGGTTATCACTCAGGACTGGCATAGGATTGAGGCCAAAGCCAAATATCTTGATGCTTTTCACACAGTTGTTGACACTGGTACTTGTACACTGTTGACCCTCTGTGCAGCTCAGTGAACCTTAAATAACATGCAATGTGCTCACTCAAGTAATGTTAAATATATATATATATATATATATATATATATATATATATATATATATATATATATATATATATATATATATATATATATATATATATATATATATATATATATATATATATATATATATATATATATAGTAGAGATCAAAGTGTATGCTATGATACCACAGGAGATTTTTGGTGAGATATATCGGCCATTAAAATCCCATAAAACTGTCAACACTTGTAGGCATGGATGACATTATTGAAATGACATCATTGAAAGAGAAATGCTTGCATGCCTGTTAAAAACAATTGTGGTCAGTTCGCAATCAATTATATAACATGTCATATTGATCAAGGAAACACTCCACAAGAATAAGTTTATGTAAAGTCATGATGCATCAGTGTAAGGGTTTGTTTATTTGTTTGTTTGTTTGTTTGGAGTTTTACATCACTTTCAACATTAGTTCAGTCATTTCGTGATGAGACCCACTTGTAGCAGATATAGTGCTGCCTCACTGAATTGTCATGTCGCAGGTCCCTGACATGACAACCCACCCAGTTACAGATTTACAAGGACAACAGGTTAACCCTTTAGGCACGGGCCTCAGCTCATGTGGGAAACTGTATCATAAGTTCTATCCTGGCACGGCCGGGGTTCGAACCCACGACCTTTGAATCACCACAGAGGAACTGGTGCTAATAAGCTGGCATTCTAACCAACTGCGCCACGCCAGTGGCCTCAGTGTAAGGGTTAATCAATGTCCTATGAAAAGGTCATTATTCTTAAACATTGATTAGGGTAATGGTGATCGTAAAGTGCACATGGTCCCTGAAGACCTGTGATTACCGTCCATGTTTGTTAAGATGCTGCACCAGGTCAACTACTTTGATGTAGATAAAACCCATACATTACCCACAGAATTGTTTCAATCATCCTGCAGTATCTATTTAAGATAAATTTAGACCAAGTCAGTGTTCACTATGGAATATTCTCACAGATGGGAATTTAATTTCTGAGATCAAGTGATTACTGACCAGAACTGGCGCCATGACCGTTTCTTTTGGCTCCAAGACCAGTGTATATTTCAATATATAACAAATGTAAACAAATATGCTTTTAATCGGGGAAGCAGGGAGACTAAATTGTGAGAATTTCTTTACATTTGCCAAATTGGAGTCACTAGGAGTGTTTGAGATCTATTATATACTGCGGTTGATGAAGGTGCAAGGTGTTAACCTGGGGACAGAAGCTGGGATAGCCAAGATACTGCATGGGACAGACAAAATTCAGACGAGAGCCCTTTTACCTTTTACCTTCAAGTGCTGGACATTAATTTAGGCTTTCATATCTCTTTTTAAACAGAATTATTAATCTTTCTATTGAACAAGAAGCCTCACATTTTCATAATTAACAGTTTTACAAAACTTAACAGTTGAGCGGGATGAGGCAGGGACATGAGGCAGGGACATGTGCAAAGTAATTTGTCACATACCACTATCCTATCGTCCATTAGCCTGATCTTGGCATACTTCCCTCATCACAGCTGATACTCATTACTCTTGTGGCAAGACTTGAAAAAGTAAATATCAGTTAATGTGACAGTACTTTTGAGCTATCAGACATCTTGTTTTATGCAGGCATGTGCATATAAATATTTTCATATTAGTATAGATATCAGTTATGATTTGTGCACATCCAAGCTTACATGACCCTCTGACCATGTTTTATTTGAACAAGGCCCTACCAACTTCAAAGGTCTATAAACATACAAAATGACATATTTTACCCTTTTCTATATCATCCTTGTTCTTACAAATTCCATGAGGTTTAATGTAACCTTATGATATAAGGTATATTAAGTGTGGGAGCCGGTAGAGGGGGTATATAGTTGTTTTTTTCTCAGCTGGGTATTGTTGTTCCTTAGCAACGGAATAGGGCCACGTGGTGGACGCTACTTTTGGCGGGCAATATCTACAACGCCATTCAGTTCCTGGCCCTCGTAGTTGCCCACCATCCCACCCGATAGTAGCTATATTTCTTCCTAAACAAGCGTATGAGATGTTCAGGGGATAGGGATATAACCATGTATTTCACACCTATCCACTCATATCTATGTTAATTAAGTGATAATGTGTGTATTAATGTATTGTGTTTGTTATCATCTTACATAAAATCTTAATTGGCGCATGTATATGTATTATGTAAGCTGCAACGCTAGGAGGCTAACGCCTCGGTTGTCCACCAGAGGGCATGTACAATTTTTGAATTTATGTAAGTATGTATATGTTAGGTTAGTTGGTTGTGGTAGATTTATTGGAAATAAATCAATGTGTGCAAACTATCATGAGTGTCTCCCTATTTAATGGCAAATTTGCAAAATTTAATTTCTCATAGGGGCTACTAGAATGCAGAGGACAGAAGTAGAGCAGACCTTGACCGTTTAATAATAATAACAAAATTTTATTAGCACTGATACCAGACATGGTCTGTTCATAGTGCTGTGTTCAGAAAGCATATTTTGATTAGATACGTCTTCAGTCTACTCTTAAAAGTACCAACTGAGGTCACCAGGATTACACTGGAGCTGAGAGGTTACCATGGCTGAGAGAGTACACTGTCAGCCATGGCATTTGAGAATACATATTTTGCAGAGAATTGTTGATCTATATATGAATTGTATCAACATACCTAGGATTAGAAAGATATGAGTGAAGATTATTTTGATGTGTCCAGTATTCGCCATTCTCCTTGCTGAAGTTGAATGATGACTGAGAATCCAGGCCGCAGAAATCTGTAGACTGAAAATAAAATTCCGAACATTACACTAAATCTAGAGCAGGGACCAGGTAAGTTTCCATGGCAAACAGGGGGTGAGATAAACACCTGTTTACTATGTTTGGCTTGGCACTCGTTACTGATTACAAATGTTCGATTTTCATTAATTCATAATTTAAATTTTAGCAGGTGAATCGACACAAAAAAGTGAGAGTTTGAATAACAAGAAGGTCTTTTCTTAAGAAAATAATTTGAATGCAATTTCCTTTTTCAAAAAGATATTTTGTATTTCTCCATCTCCCAAATATCAAATGGCCTGGCCGTAAATCTCGCCAGATGTTGTCTGCTGAAAATGCATTTTATGCACAGTTCGGACTGCATCAGACTGAAGTGTAGACAAAAATCTCTGACATATATGCACCAGCCCTCATTGTCTCTGGTCACTATATAATTATGCAAGTTATTATTATGTAGTCTATAATATTAAATATATTTATTATTGCTCTAAAGGTTGCATACAAAAATAGTTTACTGAAGAAAGATATTGATTGGAGCACACTGCTGTGACACAACCATCTACCCAACATGGGTACATTGAGCCATGATAAACCAAAAACTGGGAGATACTACAGGCATCTAATGTGTATATATGTACGGATGTACAGAACCTATGATTTACCTGCAACTGCTGCAGGTATATGGATAACTCCATTTGTTACTGACGTACTGTCAGGTATATGGATAGCTCCATTATTCACTTACTGACCTGCTACCTCTGTAGATATATAAATAGCTCCATTATTCACTTACTTACCTGATACCACTCTCAGGTATATGGATAGCTCCATTATTCACTTCCTAGCCTGCTACTACTGTAGATATATGGATAGCTCCATTTGTTTCTTACATTCTTTCAGGTATATAGATGGCTCCATTATTCACTTACTTACCTGCTACCACTGTTAGGTATATAGATAGCTACATTATTCACTTACTTACCTGCTACTACTGTAGATATATGGATAGCTCCATTTGTTACTGACGTACTGTTAGGTATATAGATAGTTCCATTCATGGTCAGGTCAACCAGCAATTAATGGGATGCTTCATATTGTCAGCGTAAAGTAGGTCACCACTCTCTGGCCCAGCCAAGCAGCAAAGGTAAATCTGAGGCCATGTTTACTGGAGGCCATCATACTGGCCACACGGTATAACCTAATGTGTTGATCATTTTATCATACAAGAGTGTGGACATACCTGATTAGCAGACCAATCAATATGAAGTAAATGTGTTTCTTGTGGTGTCAGCTCCGCCTTTCTTCTATGTATATTGAGGGATGTCACCCGGGGGATGTCAGCTCACAATCAACCCCTTGTTCCTTACCCTCTCTGACCATCTTTCCTGTCAGCTTGCAGATTAACTTTCCAACTTTCCCATACAGATATGTATTAAATGTGCATGAAACTTAAATTCCAACAATGTTAAAAAATGACAGAAATTTCACGATTACATTATCTTGCAAAATGTATATTATTCCAAGCTAGAACATACAATCAAACATCATGATATTTCACCTTGTGCTGACCACCTTCTGTACCCCATTGTGGCTGCTGACCACATTAACCACATGTGGTATGATAATTAGCCATATGTGTTACATCCTGTCATGTTCCCTGCAAAGGAAAGAAGCTTATGCCTCAGTCACATTTGCGCCGATTTCAGTAAAGATGCCCGGCCGATGGGCATTTTTTACAAAATCGGCAGGCAGTTCAGATTGCCCTGCGGGCACTGGGAGATCATCGGCCACAATTGGGCATCTTTAAGACGTCGGGCGGGTCATCGGGAACTTTTATCTGGAACATAAAAGTTGCTGGCGTTTCCCCGATGTCTTATCAACAAATATCATCTTAAAGTACACGGCAGGGTCCCGCAGGGACATCGGCAGATTATCTTAGGGCTGCCGGTGGCATAGTGTAGTGAAATTAGGATTAAATATATTTTTAAAGCCTACCCAAACGTCTCAAAGACATCCTACAAACGTCTGTCCTATTCAGTTTTGCACGTGCCGTGCGGTGCCCTTTAATAATGTGACCACAGCTACGGCATCTCTCAGATTGTTGGTGATAAACTCCCCGGCGCCCGGCAGATTGTGAAGTCGGCCGATTCTAACTTCCCCGCCGGCACCCCGTGCAAATGTGACTGAAGCATAATTAACCCATACTGGACTTGCAAGGTATTCTTATGAGGTATTGATATCAAGTCATACAGGATGAAGCCAGCAGTAAAATGTTAGATTCACCGGTCTGCCACAGTGCATGGTCCAAAACTAGTATAGTGAGAAGACACAATGGAGATCGGTTTTTCAATAAAAACAAAAATGAGGTATCACTTTTGTCAAGGTAAACAAATCATATTTATTGGATATTAAGGAAAAGTAGACTTTTCCTCATTACTTTTACATGTTTGGAATTAAAATTCCTACATTTTACATACAAATGGAATTCAATACATACACTTGATCTGAATTTATTAAGATTTCAAAATATAATCATTAAAGTGACACAAATGCATAGATTGTGGTAATTTCTAACCTGTCACCTAATACTTTGCTCAATGTTTTGAAAAAAATGAAACCATAATATAAATTCTAATTTGATGTATTTTCATGGCATTTATTAATAACATATCATATTTGATAAATGATTGTAGCCTTAATATAAATTCTAATTTGATGTATTTTCATGGCATTTATTAATAACATATCTTATTCTATGATCACTGTGTATTCTGTGCTGTGATTGGTCAATTCCTGGTCACATGAGCTTCTCTAAATTGTTTTATTGACCAGATGCATTATATTGCACGTCAATATACTTTCCACTGCACTGATGGGGAATTCCATGGCGGGAAATGTTGGGGAAGCCCAATAATGACGTCACCTGCTTGCTCTGAGTGACCTGCAGACTGGGAAGCAGACGACAGCAATCACAACAATGTCCATGTTTGCCACACTAAATGATGCGGATACTGAGGAACTTTTACTTTTAGAATTAAACCAACAATGGCAGTAATTAACACAGTGATCATAGAATAAAACACGCCTCGTGCAATATAACTTTCCGAAGGTCCATAAAAAGTCATATTGCACTCCACCCAGGTCCATATTTGTATAATATTTGATATGAATGTGTACTTCATCACGGAAACCCATCTGGTCTTCTACATTTGTCTATTACTTGATTTATCTTGATGGAACTATGTTGCAATTTCTGCCAATAAATGTAGATAAAATGGATGGCAAAATGGCTCAAACCAAGTCTATTCTCAATTACAGTCAATGCTCAATGAACGCAAATCAAGATGTAGGCATTCCATATATGCAGATTATATTGTCAAATAACTACACGATAACATATTGTCAAATGATAGAGTATATTATTTATTTAATTTGATTCCCACTGCAAACGGTGTTACTTACACACAGGTTAGAATTGCGCAAAGGTCGAATTGACATGGACATTGTTGCAGAAAGACGTGAAAACACCATTTCTCATTATTTCATAATCATTTCTAAAAATCACTTCATCTAAAATTTTCAAAATTTTCTATGCTTAATATTATATAAAATTTAATATTTGCTTAATAATGTTGTCTCTTAGCATAAACATGGTATCAACAACATTGCAATGACATTCAATGAAATATTGTCAGTTTATCTCAAACCTTACACACAAATAATTAATGATGAGGAAAATATATACACTGGATTAACATGCAAACATTTTATATATTAGATTATGAAGAGGTTTATCGATTAATTTAGTGGTTTGATGACTCACATGAGATTAAGAACTGATTGCCATGATGTCAGTAAAACTGAATATATGTTGGTTAGATGCATGACTATTACTTCAATATTAACCTTCATTCTTATGGGTTCTAATTTATTAGCAAACAGTTTGGTATATTTCTTATTCTGCCTCATTTAAATACATAATGTATATTTAGTTTTGGTATATTTGTTTGTTTGGGATTTTAGATCACTTTCAACATTGTTTCAGTCATGAGACCTACCGGTAGCAGATATGGTGCTGCCTCACTGAATTATCATGTCGCAAGTTTTTGTGTGCACTTGCAAGGGGTTTCTTTGGTCAGAATCATGGCATGTGAGGTATCTGTATGATGCTTGAAATATGTTCATAGATTCAAATTATTTTGCTTGTTTCATTAACAATTATAAATGTTATCCATCAAATGATCATGTAAATTTATCATTCTCATTTTATCACCCTATTTATATAATTTTAACCTATTTCAAATTTTAAACTGTATAAATAAATGCTATACTACTCCACCAGGTGGCAAGCTGATTAGTCTGTTGTATGTAAACAAAACCAATTACTCATTTGGGATCTTGCGACATGATCAATGTCATGGGATACTTACATGAAATAGAATATATTTGCTTTTTATGAATGAATAGACTGGGGTAAGGTCATGCAAGTTCATGTTAACAATTCACATGTGGACCCAACCACAAATTATTTTATTGATCATATCTCACTTTGTTCAGTTCTGAAAAAATAAATTTGTATACCATTACATGAGAATCGAATTTCTAAAGGGGATTTGCAAAGAGGAACCCAGGTAATGCCACGACATTTTGTATGAATAAATAACAGCATGATTTGAGAGGTCAAAGAGTGAAATTACCCAAAGACCTCTCCATGAGCCTCTCACTGACTTCATGTGTCATTATGCAAATGAGCAATGAGGCATATAAATCCTGAACTGTACCTATGACTTCACTCATCATGTGGCAATGGGCAAAGAGATGAGGCACAACTTGACTTACTTACACATCAACCTGATGTCACTGTCCTCCAAGTTTAATACAAACACAAACATGAAGTCTTCATTCCATATCTTGTTGTCCAATGTATTTAAGCAATATGCAACGTTAAACATACATATCCACTCATTCTAAATATGCAGATCTATTCATTCTAAAGCATTTATTATGAGGCATCACATCAAATCTTGTAGTCCATCACTTCATCTGGTAGGATATCCAATTCAAAACACATGTCCTTGAGGGAATGCAGCTGCCTCTAATCTTGGGCAATTGCTAAAAAGTATGAATTTAAATCTATCATGATCACATTATCAGATCTGTGCACAAAAGATGTATTGGAAAAATATAAGGAACAGCAGTAACTAGTCCCTAAATTATTTTCAGTTTCTGTTACAGCAGCATTCTTTGTCCAGCGTGTATTGTGTTCTGTACATTTATATATTATGACATTTCTGATATTCAAACTTCCTATTGGAATAAAATAAATATAATAAACCACTTATACCTGTGATACATATGTCTGCACATGTTAAATATTGATTTCTGAATTTAAGATAAATGAAGGCAGTAATTTCCTTTAAATTTCTATAACCTAGATTAAGTGTATCTATTGATAATTCAATTTGCACCTCCATTGGCGACTTCATTACTTAAAATGCTGATATAACACAATATACTGCTTCCTTATATCCATTTTGATTTCTTAGGATGTCATAAATTCAAAATTTTCCATTTAGACTTTGCAACAAAGACAACAAGTTTACAACATGAGCAATGAGTCTATTGAATAATTCTCTCTTTAATTCTGACATAGATTAGTTTAACTTTATGTCTATGCATTTTTGTTTTTAATCTGATTTAAATGTATACAACTTACCTTACATATACATACAGGTAGGGCCAGCATATGGAGGAACACAGTTGCATGTAAAATGATTGATGTTATCCACACATGTACCTCCATTTAAGCATGGTGAGCTGCTGCACTCATCTATGTCTATATCACAGAACATGCCAGTGTATCCAGGGACACAGTCCATCACTAGAATATATATATATATGTCTGGTATGTATATATATATATATATATATATATATATATATATATATATATATATATATATATATATATATATATATATATATATATAAAGTTTGCATCGAAAAAAAAGCCTTATATCTAAATAACATTTGCATCGAAAAAAGCCTTATATCTAAAAAAATTTGCACAGAACAAAAAATGATGATTCAATATTTGTAGACAGATGATAGTTTTCTTTCGCCAACATTGATATCCTCTGGAACCAATGGTCAGAGTTTGTAGCTTTAAGTATCAAAGATATTGTTTTTTCAGGAGACCAATTCTATCCATTTTCCATTAGGTTCAGAATCTTTTCAGTTTTATTGTGATTTTTCTGTGAAGCTGTCATTTTTAATAATATGATAAACATTAGCCAATAAGAATCGAAATAGTAAGTTGGGGCCAAATTGAAAATGTAACATGCATTTTGAATGGTTAAAATTATCATCTGCTCAGGTCTGCTCTGGGAAAGTATTTATTAATAGATTATCATTTATGAGGCAATTTCCAGAAAATGTTCCCAGAAAGATTACACAATATCACTAGCATTGGGCACCTATCCAATGAGAGCTTTAGGTTTAAAATATGAAATTGTGAATAGTAGTTACCAACAACATAAACAAGATATCCGGGACCTTGAATAAGATCCATGCTAGAATTAGCATTTAACATATGGCATGTCACACCTTCCCCAGATGGCGCCACTTCTAAAGTGTTACATGCTTCAGCGTTCAGGCATTCCATCACACACTGCAAGTTGTAAGTTCTGGTTAAAGGAGGAACTACAGATAGGGCATCCCTCCCCTCCACTCTCATGTTATGATGCAATTCAAGAAAACCTGCCAGAGATTTGCCCTCTCCTGAAACAGAGTTATTATATATCTTATAAAAAGGAAATATATAGATAACCACTACTACGTGAAACATTCATGTTAAGATGAATATCTATAAGATAAATGATATACCAATTTCAATATACATTAAATCAAGATAAAATTCACATCATCATGCCATCTTCTTATAAAATGCAAGGAGTTCCTGATTTATAATTAAGAAGAAAACTTTGTTTTGCAAATCATATCTAGGCAGGAAATATTAAATATGTCTATCATGTTCTAATTTTTTAAATGGCATTTTCAGTCCAATTATGACCACATCAGATCATTTCCCAGATAGAAGCCTTTTACTGGTTCTCAATGCGTAACTATTTTTGAAGAGTGACTGGAAAACCTTCACTTGTATTATACTACATATACATGATATAGGACAAATCATAGGACAATTAAAGACCATAATCATAAAAAAGTATACTGAGATATCTAACCAATGACCCACGTCCCATTTATCATGTATTTTACATATAAATATCAGGTTAGGTACAGACCATTATTACATTGGCGTTACCAAATATGTGATTTGTTAAAATAATAGTTACAGACCATTATTACATTGGCGTTACCTAATATGTGATTTGTTAAAATAATAGTTACAGACCATTATTACATTGGCGTTACCTAATATGTGATTTGTTAAAATAATAGTTACAGACCATTATTACATTGGCGTTACCAAATATGTGATTTGTTAAAATAATAGTTACAGACCATTATTACATTGGCGTTACCTAATATGTGATTTGTTAAAATAATAGTTACAGACCATTATTACATTGGCGTTACCTAATATGTGATTTGTTAAAATAATAGTTACAGACCATTATTACATTGGCGTTACCAAATATGTGATTTGTTAAAATAATAGTTACAGACCATTATTACATTGGCGTTACCTAATATGTGATTTGTTAAAATAATAGTTACAGACCATTATTACATTGGCGTTACCTAATATGTGATTTGTTAATAATAAAAGTTACAGACCATTATTACATTGGCGTTACCTAATATGTGATTTGTTAAAATAATAGTTACAGACCATTATTACATTGGCGTTACCTAATATGTGATTTGTTAATGATAAAAGTTACAGACCATTATTACATTGGCGTTACCTAATATGTGATTTGTTAAGATAAAAGTTACAGACCATTATTACATTGGCGTTACCTAATATGTGATTTGTTAATAATAAAAGTTACAGACCATTATTACATTGGCGTTACCTAATATGTGATTTGTTAATAATAAAAGTTACAGACCATTATTACATTGGCGTTACCAAATATGTGATTTGTTAATAATAATAGTTACAGACCATTATTACATTGGCGTTACCAAATATGTGATTTGTTAAAATAATAGTTATAGACCATTATTACATTGGCGTTACCAAATATGTGATTTGTTAAGATAAAAGTTACAGACCATTATTACATTGGCGTTACCAAATATGTGATTTGTTAAGATAAAAGTTACAGACCATTATTACATTGGCGTTACCTAATATGTGATTTGTTAAGATAAAAGTTACAGACCATTATTACATTGGCGTTACCTAATATGTGATTTGTTAAAATAATAGTTACAGACCATTATTACATTGGCGTTACCTAATATGTGATTTGTTAATAATAATAGTTACAGACCATTATTACATTGGCGTTACCTAATATGTGATTTGTTAAAATAATAGTTACAGACCATTATTACATTGGCGTTACCTAATATGTGATTTGTTAAGATAAAAGTTACAGACCATTATTACATTGGCGTTACCTAATATGTGATTTGTTAAAATAATAGTTACAGACCATTATTACATTGGCGTTACCAAATATGTGATTTGTTAAAATAATAGTTATAGACCATTATTACATTGGCGTTACCTAATATGTGATTTGTTAATAATAATAGTTACAGACCATTATTACATTGGTGTTACCAAATATGGGATTTGTTAAGATAATTGTCACAGACCATTATTACATTAGCGTTACCAAATGTGTGATTTGTTAAAATAATAGTCACAGACCATTATTACATTGGCGTTACCAATTATGTGATTTGTTAAGATAAAAGTTACAGACCAATTTTACATTGGCGTTACCAAATATGTGATTTGTTAAAATAATAGTCACACACCATTATTACATTGGCGTTACCAAATATGGGATTTGTTAAGATAAAAGTTACAGACCATTATTACATTAGTGTTACCAAATATGTGATTTGTTAAAACAATAGTCACAGACCATTATTACATTGGCGTTACCAATTATGTGATTTGTTAAGATAAAAGTTACAGACCAATTTTACATTGGCGTTACCAAATATGTGATTTGTTAAGATAAAAGTTACAGACCATTATTACATTGGCGTTACCAAATATGTGATTTGTTAAGATAAAAGTTACAGACCATTATTACATTGGCGTTACCAAATATGTGATTTGTTAAGATAAAAGTTACAGACCATTATTACATTGGCGTTACCTAATATGTGATTTGTTAAGATAAAAGTTACAGACCATTATTACATTGGCGTTACCTAATATGTGATTTGTTGAAATAATAGTTACAGACCATTATTACATTGGCGTTACCTAATATGTGATTTGTTAATAATAATAGTTACAGACCATTATTACATTGGCGTTACCTAATATGTGATTTGTTAAAATAATAGTTACAGACCATTATTACATTGGCGTTACCTAATATGTGATTTGTTAAGATAAAAGTTACAGACCATTATTACATTGGCGTTACCTAATATGTGATTTGTTAAAATAATAGTTACAGACCATTATTACATTGGCGTTACCAAATATGTGATTTGTTAAAATAATAGTTATAGACCATTATTACATTGGCGTTACCTAATATGTGATTTGTTAATAATAATAGTTACAGACCATTATTACATTGGCGTTACAAAATATGTGATTTGTTAATAATAATGGTTACAGACCATTATTACATTGGCGTTAATGTTAGGGGGAACAGTGTCTTCTAAAGTTCTATTTTCCCGCCAAAAAAAGTCATTTGAACCCCAAAAAATGACATGGTGCAAGATGATTGCTTTGTATAAAAATAACTAACAAAAGGCATTTCAACCTTTAAGGTGTCAAATGCTTAGGGAAAGATTATTCGTTTTGTTTTGATTTTTAACTTGTTTTTAAAATTTTATCATTCTTAATCATTTTACATTTAAAGTTACAGTAAAAATCAGAAAAAGATGGTTTGTTTGGTAACAACTTTAGAAAAGATAGTGCTAACTTGAAAACATTTTTGAGAACAACTACACTATCAATCTGTAGAACTAAGGCATTAATCTAAAGCTAGAATGATGTTATTTAGTTTAAATAGACAGAATTTTAAAAGACGTCTTATAACTCAAGTAATTTGTGTTTTTGTAAATAAAATGATTCAAATAAATGCAAATTTTTCACACCATTTGGTAATTTTTGACTTGAGTTTGAAGAAAGTTAGGTATCTCAAAATATAGACCATTAATCAAAGTTCCATCTATTTAAACTAAATAGAATAATATTTGGAGTACACCTGTTCTTAAAGTTTGGTAATAAAACTTGAAAAACTTCTCAATTTTGTTATAAAAAGCGTGGGGAATTTGGAGAAATATGATATTCTGTTTACTTCTAATTGTGTATCACTGGGCAGTGATGAGATCGAATGCAGCAGCTACTGGCTGATGGATTAGTCATAAAAGACCACTAAATGATGTTTATATGTGTATGTATCAACATTGATCCCCTTTGGACAGAAGTATGTTACCTATTTAGCTTACTTTGGTATGTTACAAAGGTGCACTATATCATGCAGTTCATGGAGTAATGACGTCATAATGGTGCTGTGGCTATTCATCAATGAAATAGTGACATCATACCTTTTGGTAACTAAGCAACAATCAACAACACATTTCATGCAGCTGTGATCCTCTGTATGAAGTGTCCCTGTTCCCCCTAACGTTAAGATAAAAGTTACAGACAATTATTACATTGGCGTTACCAAATATGTGATTTGTTAATAATAATAGTTACAGACCATTATTACATTGGTGTTACCAAATATGTGATTTGTTAAGATAAAAGTTACAGACAATTATTACATTGGCGTTACCTAATATGTGATTTGTTAAAATAATAGTTACAGACCATTATTACATTGGCGTTACCAAATATGTGATTTGTTAAGATAAAAGTTACAGACCATTATTACATTGGCGTTACCAAATATGTGATTTGTTAATAATAATAGTTACAGACCATTATTACATTGGTGTTACCAAATATGTGATTTGTTAATAATAATAGTTACAGACCTTGATCAGAGGGTCTGACAAATATTATTTCATTTTATATTCTATCTTAAAGATTATATATATATATATATATATATATATATATATATATATATATATATATATATATATATATATATATATATATATATACACAATAATGATCACGTACACCCACACATGCAACAACTCACACAAAATCACTTTCAGTTAATGGACTAGAATATATTATTAATAACCAAAGTATAGATATTTTACACCAGCAAGTCCTTTGAACTCTACTGGCTTTAAATGTCCCTGTGACCATTAAAGGTTATTTAATGTCATTGTGGTATGTACTACAAACTATTATAAATGTGGATGAATTATAAGTGTAAAAAGTACAATAAACAGTGACATTGCAGTAGCAAATAAACTTTAAACTAGCATATAGATGAATGGTTGATACAATAAAAAGGATACAATAAATAAAAATAGAAGGATACAATAAATAAAAATATTACAGTGGCAAGTCAATTGAATCTCACACTTTAAAGCTATCATTAAATCATGAAGGACACAGATTATGTTTCAGAGATTTGGTGCATGTTTATAAATGTGGTCATGATATTATGACACAAACAAGCTATCTCTCTGATATCAACTAAAATCACGTGCCAGGATTGTTATGTTTTGCGGAAAGCACTGTGTGTGGTCAGCATGTGACCATTGTTGTAGACTTGGTGTATCAATAGACAGAACCAATGGACAAAGTACTATTAGACAAAAACAATCGACAAATTGTAAGTCAAATCACTTCAGAAGATTCATCAACTTTAAAATGACGCATAAAGTTATGCTGGGGAAATATGATGGGTCTTAACATTTAATCAGAAAGTTTATGGTATAAACATTTATATCATATAAGGAACAAGTGCTTGAAAATCTGTTTTTTTTATGAGAGCTATAGTGTGGTGTCCAAAGTAAATTGTTAAGCTGGGCAATGAAGCTATCCCAACATTACTTCACCCTCAAAAACAATTAAACAAATGTCCTTTTAAAGCGCAAACTGTTGCCGTAATTAAAATGTTAGAACTAAATATGAACCATATCCAACGAATTTATTGAGGATGAATCTACCAAATAGTTATTTGTTTATTTGTATTAACAAGCCTGGACCCAATGCACTACTCTTTTCAGAGAGTTACTGGGCATCTTTACAATTACAAAGACATATAAGACATATATGTTTAAATTTAGTCAGTAATATTTAGCCATGGGAAAAAGGTAGTTACATGCTCCTGACTTTCTTTGTCTGTTTGAGGTAACATGTCACTTTCAACTTCACTTCCTTCATTTCATGACAAGACCTATTTATTGCAGATATAGTGTTGACTCACTAAATTATCATGCAACAGGTCCTTGGCATGACAACCCACCCAGTAACAGATTTACAAGAACAACAGGTAAAACCTTCACTGACAGGCCTCAATTCAATTGAACAAAACATTTAATCCTTGTAAACCAATTGTCTCTGTTAATTTGTATACGTTATCTCCAATGTATTTTAAAGCAATTCTGTCAAAAGTTTGGCAAATATTATGATGTAAAATATAAATCTACTTACCAAAACAAATAAGAAATAATAAATATACAATCATAATATGTACAATCATTTTTCTAAAATCATCAAGATATTTCCCTCTAACATTCATGCTTAACATACCAGGTTAAGCCTAACTGTTTTTCACAAATAGATTGAGAGTATCCATCTAATATCATGCAAACTGAGGGCAGAATATTTCAATCTGATTCTAATGTAAGTACTGCATCTGTAATCTTGGTGATGTGCTGTTAACAGACAAATTCCAATAATTATCAGCCGTATACTCAAACCATATTCATCCATTTATTATTACCTTACCATCTATTTCATATTATTACAATGGAAGCCAAAGGCGCATGCCATGTCCCGGAATAAAACTCATTTAGTATTATATTATTATTCACAACCTATATTAATATCACTCAAGCTACATGGATAATTTAAATGAAATCTAAAAGCCTCCCACTCACCTCTAACTGCCTCCCAGATACCTATCTATCTCTCATTCATCCTTATTATATTTTTATTGTAATCAGGCAGTTTGTCTTCCAAGTGGCCCTGCAACATAATATGTTGATAATTTTGAGTAAAAAGAGTGCCACGCAAATGTTTTATACAAATAGATATGCAATAAGCAAAACACTTGGCAGGCTAAATTGCTGATTCTGAAACAACTATTAACAACCACTGAACGAGAAGATTATTTTGAACTATCACTTATTCAATACTAGCAAAATATTTCACAAGCGTAGACAAATTAGGCGCTACATTTAGTACATTAAAACAGATAGACGCCACATTTTTCAATATTTAATTTAACTGTTTGATATGGCATGGAGAAATCTACAGCAGACACCCGACCACTGGGTGGAGACACAGTTGACTCTTTACCACTAGGGGGCAACACAAGCTACAAAATAAATATTGAATATGATGTCATGGGACCTCATGAAACAGATAATATTTATATGATTCGTTCCATAAGTGATTATTATAATAGGAAGGAAAAACATCAGATACTTTAGGGTCTGGTGGGAAGGCTACAAAAAAGGAGAGCACATATGAACCAGAAACTAAATATAAATCCTTCACTTATTGAATCATATCTATTTGAAAAAAAATAAAATGACCAAAAAAACTAATAAAGCATTACTACCTTTTCATATGACCTGCAAGAGAAATGCTAGAGGAAAAAGGCGAACCTCTTCAAGATCGTGAAAATTCTCAACAAGAAACTGCTCGTGATAACAGCCAGACTTAAATGGTGCCAAATTGAGCTAAAGATCCTCTTCAAAACACACCCACCCCACTTGAACCTGAAGAGAATGACCTAGCAGTTAGCATGGAGCAGTTGATGAGAATGCTAACTGAAAAGACAGAAATTTTGTCAAACTGCAGAAAGGTGGCATTGAAAAAGAGAAGAAAATCAAAGTACTAAAGGAAACACTACAGAGTGATGGAATTGAAATAGGGAAGAGGATCAAAGAACTCGAAGAGGAGATGCAAGGAAAAAACAAGAAAATTGTAAATACTGAGTTGAAAGTTAAACATGAAGTGGCCAAGAACAAAGGATCGGAAGCTAAGATCAAAGAACTTAATATAATTATGAAGTGAAACAATGACACCATTTCTAGACTGGAGAAGAAAAATACAATTGACCCAGATTAGTGTCATGGCTGATACTCCACCCATAAAAAAACAAGGTAGCAACATCTACAAATGTGAACAAAATTTTACACATTGCTGACCATGTATATAGGAGCCTGGTGACCTACACTGACCCCAAGGTCAACTGGGAATGGGAAGTGAAAGATGAGATTGATAAAATTGATGACCTGGAGAAAATTGTGAAAAATAAGACATTCATGAATAACCTCCATATGTACTCTGGCATTGTTATATTGTTACCCATGGTTTGTGAGTATCCGTCGTTGGGGGACGTGGACGGGGAATCGATACTCTACTCTGACTCGCTGGCTGTGAGGCGGGGCACGGAACCTAGCAACCCTATCTACCCATGTGAGGTGTGAGGTAATAAGGACTGCAGACACAGGATATACACTGCACAATAGTTACCTTTTATTCGGTGCTATGAATCATCCTTGTCTGGCTCGGCCGGCATGGCAATGAGCGAGGTATATGAACTACCCAAATGCATGATACTTATAGAGTCCCGAGAATACCCAAAACACCCAAGTCTATGCGGTCACGATGCTGAGAGTCGTGGATCTTTCGTGGCAAGTGGACGCTGTAACTCTGCTTCTCTGGTCTCCAGGTTCTGCTCTCCGAGGATCCAACGGTTGCGGGCCCTTTTAAAGGATCACTGTGCGTCATGTGTGGGGTTTGCCTGCATGGCTTCCTTTTGCGACACTGGATGGACTCGTCTTGCCTGCGTGGCTTCCTTTTGTGACACGGGGGTTTTGCATGGGCTCGTCTGCCTGCACGTGATCTCTTATGTCCGGTGAGTCATCTCCAGGTGCGGTGGTTAAGGCGATGCATCAACCTGCACTCGTTGACTTCACACGGCACACAATCTCTATACATGATGTTCTGCCAGAGACCGTGATTGTCTATGATTGTCTATATATTCTTAAGAGTCTCTGGGTAGGTAATCTATATCCTACAATATGCCTTGAAACTTGGGAAGAGGGAAAACACAGCAAGATGCTGATGAGGAAGCTGAAGAGAATATCATATAAACTGGCCAGAAACTGCAAATGTCCCATATATCTATACCAATTATCACCTATATATATATCCATAAAATGTGAACCTATCATTATAAACTCACACATAGTTCAAAACCATCACCTGGAGGATACAAGCATGTAGACCAACTAAAAATTATCCACACCCCAAGCAGGATCACAACCCATCCCGCCTCAGCCATTGTGAAATCTAGTGATGAACACACCCTACTCAGCCAAGCCTCAAAGGATTGGATGGAAAACTTTTGTACCTTAGTTAAGCCTAAGAAGGATGGGTTCCCCGATCCAGTACAAGAATTCTGGAGTGGTGATGAGGACACAGAGTTATCCGACGGTGATGATGATGAGGATATGGATGTATCAGGACCAGATAAAGTTACAGAGAAGAAAGGCAAGAAAGTCTCTGATACACTAGAAATAGATTTTGATGATGATGAATATCTGAATGAAGAAGTGATGACCAATATCCCTACGGGACTGTCCCCCAAACTCATCGGTACAGGGGGCAGAACCATTAGACAAATGGCCCAAAGATCCCTACTGAACTGTCCCCCAAACTCATCGGTACAGGGGGCAGAACCATCAGACAAATGGCTCATAGATCCCGAATAATCCTGAAGAATATTGACGGAGAAAATGAAGATACTGATGACATATTGATATATTGCAAGGGAGTACATGGGGGAGAAGGGTGGAGACCCAAAGGAAAAATGTATGTATTTCTCTCAGGACAAATGTAGAAATGGATCTAGGTGCCAGTATCTTCATGCAAACCCAAAGGGTCAGGCTCATAGCTCGCAGGAAATGTCAAGGCCCAGAGAGGGAAGATGACACAAGACAAGAAAGCCCATAAAAGTGAACAAGGCCAAAAGGCCTCAGAACTTTTGAAAATCTGGTCTAAAAAAACTGCTAATAATCTGTGTAAGATGTGATGGTAACACTCATATGAGATAAGATATAGATAACACTCTAGAAATGTACTGTACTAAATATGATAATAAAACAAATGATCTGGAAAACAAAAATTATATTGTGGAGTTGCAAATCTATAATAGTGATTTACCTTGCATTTGTGAGCTCTTTACTTATAAGTTACAAATAAAATTACATATAGCCGGGTCATTGCATATGGCCTGATGCTGGTAAAGGAAGTCTGATTTTAGATTTGAGGCATGTAGATATATGTTTGTGGAAAGACAAATCACACATTTGAAAGAATAAAAGAGGGTTGGCATTATATACAAGCATGTATGGAAGATCCACATGTGGTAACATTTCCAGATATCATCATCTGGATATATGTAGGTCATCAACAGTATCTTCGTTTTTCTTGGTTTTTGTGGATATGTGATTAATAAGCCAAAGAGTAATTGGGAACAAGCCAATATTAGAACATGGCTAAGGTTTGAGTTTAATTTCATTATCAATACTGTGTTTATTCTAGAAGAGAAGGTATTAAGAATAAAACAGCTTAGATATGTTTTGTTTGTTTGTTTGTCTGGGGTTTTACATCACTTTCAACATTATTCCAGTCATTTCGTGATGAGACCTTCTTGTAGCAGATATAGTGCTGCCTCACTGAATTGTCTTGTCGCAGGTCCTTGACATGTCAACCCTCCCGGTCACAGATTTACAAGGACAATGGGTTAACCCTTTGGCACAGGCCTCAGCTCATGTGTGAAATCGTATCATGAATTCAATCTCGGCATGGCCGGGCATCGAACCCACAACCTTTGGATCACCACAGAGGAACTGGTGCTAATAAGCTGGCGCTCTAACCAACTGCGCCACGGCCCGTGGCTTCAGCTTGGATATGAGATTCTGCAAGGTTCTCAAACCATGACAGCCAGACAATTGGCTTCTTTGGTGGGAAAGAATAATTCTTTGAGACCTTTGTTTGTTTGGTTTTTTGTAAGGCACTTAGATGTAGAGATTAAAATGCTGGGTGCAAGAATGTTAATGACTTACCAAAACAGAGAAGTAGTGAGACTATTGTGTATTCAGATGCAAGCAATATTGCGTACAAAGATTATATTGTAGATTGCATGGAAAATAAGATGCTTGGAAATTGTTCTTTTAAAGAAAGCCATGAAAGCTCAATTGGTAGAGTATTCGCCTTGAGATCCAGGGGTTCTAGGTTCGAATCCTGGCCAGTTACTATCAACCGCTATGAGCAGACATTGTCTGGTATCAGTGGTATATAAATGTCAGCTTTACTTTTACTTTTTTACTTACATGGAGAGAACTAAAAGCTGTAAGCTTGATGCAAGAAATTGCAAATTAATTGACGGCAGACAAGACAGTGAAATGGTTTACTGATTGACAAAATGTGGTTCACATAGTAAAGAAAGGTTCAATGAAATCTCATTTGCAGGACATGGGCTTGAAAATTTATACGTGTGCAGTAAACAACCATACTGTTCTAAAGGCACAATGGATACCAAGATCTTTAAATGATAAAGCAGATCAGATATCAATGTTTTATTCACACGGAAGATTGGGCTTGAGCTTCAGAATTCTTTTATTTCATTGACAAATTATTTGGCTACTGCCACACGATTGACAGATTTGCCACAATAGAAAATATACTTATATATATGATATATAATTACAAAAATATATGTAATTACAATAAAAATAGCAAGATTCAATTATCAGTTTTGGGTGCCTGGAACAGAAGCTGTAGATGCTTTTACTCAAAACTTCTTTAAAGGGGAAATAAACTTGCTTGTGCCTCCAATATTAATTGTGCCCAGAGTCATAATTGCCTGTCAAACAAATTGTACACTCATTATACCTAGCTGAAAGTCAGCCGTATTGTGGACACTTTTATTCAATGAGATCGGTAAAGATAGGAATTTTGTGTCACAGATGCACAGTTTTGATGGCACTGGTGTATTCTTATAGTATAAGAATAGGAGATGATTGTTTGGCAACAGATTTATTCACAATGGATGGAACAATAATACCAGACACTCAATTCGTATTTTCAAAGAATTGTATGATAACATAGCTTCAAATGATGGAGTACATTATTTCTCAAGTTCGACTCTCACTGCCAGATGTATAACTTTCACACTGAATGGCTATTGCTGCAGAAAGGGAAATAATTCATATTTCCTTTCCATACTTGTTCTAAAAATCCCTTTTATCTGAAATATTCATTTTGCTTAATAATGAATTATCTAAGTTGTCTCTTAACACAAGCATGTTATCCATTGTAAGTCAACAGCATTGCAATAATATTCAATAAACTATTCTTATTTAAGCAACGTTCAGCATTAAACATAGATGTACTCAATTCTAAAGCATTGATTAAAAGGTATATGGAATCTTAAGTAATCTTGTCCATCTGGTAGGATATTCAATTGAATACATGTGTTCTTGATGTAAAGAAGCTGCCTCTATCGCCAGGAAATATCATCAGTTCATAGGTGCTGCAAAGTAAGAATTTAAATTTTCTATAATCATAATTTATCATATTTGTGCATGAAAGATATATTGGGGATAATTAGGCAACAGTGCTTGGTTTGCCAAAGTTTATGCAAGTAACTCATCTCTGAAGAATTATTTTACCAGATTGTATTGTATTCTGTAAATTTATATTCAAAGTTTTTCTGGTATTCAAACATTCAATTGGAATATAATAAATGTAATAAACTGCTTATACCTGCGATAACATTAAGTCTAAACCTGTTAAAGATGTTAAAATATTGTTTTCGGAATGTAGATAAAGGCAGTAAGCTCTCTTTCTAAAGGTGATTAAGCATATTTATTGATGATTTGCTTTTGCATCACCATCTGCAGTTTATTACATACAAATTCTGACATACATCGACAGTAAAATACACTGCTTCTTTGTGTTCTCAATTAGAGTCAATTTTGACTTTCTAGAATATCAAATATACAATGAGTTTGCAACATAGACAATGAGTCTGGAGATTTTTTTAAATATTTCATTCTAACATAGATTAGTCTAAATATATTTAATGTATTTAATGTACATGTGAATTTAATGTGCATGTGAATAGCTTTCTAATGGTAGAGGCAATTATGGAATCTGAGATAAATATATACAACTCACGTTGAAGATCCATGCAGTTGTGGCCTGTGTATGGATATCTACAGTTGCAGGAATACTGGTTGACTTCATTCTCACATGTACCCCCATTTAAGCATGGTGAGCTGCTGCACTCATCTATGTCTGCCTCACAGTACTTACCAGTGTATCCAGGGACACAGTCACAGTGATACTGGTGCATCCCGTCCTGGCATGACACTGAATTAGTCTCACACGCTGATCCTATACAATGGTCTATAACTGAGAGTGAAATAATTGCTTTGTTTGCATATTAGTAAAACACTGCAACTATTTAACCTCTTTAAATTTGTCATTTGTTCTAATGAGTTTCATACTTTACTTCTATTGATGCCAAACATTGGTGTAGCATCAAATGGACAAATTAGAATAGAAAAAGGCTATATATCTAACCATTTTGTGCAGAAGAAATGAATGATTATTTTGATCCATTTGAAATAATGCATGTAATTATGCAAAAGATTCATTATATGTTTTTTTGTCAGCAACTGTTATGGTTAAATACCTAATTGGTATTAAATGGCATTAGTAAATTGTCATGTATTGTCAAATGTAAACCACTTTTTGCTGTTGTGCAGGAAAAATCAATAATTCACAATTTGTAGTGAGTGGATGGATTTCTATTGATCTATTTGAAGTAATGAATGTAAAGGATGCATGACGTGTAAGAGAAAACAAGCACTTTCCCAACCAACATTCGGCCATCTTGATTTCTGTTATGAGTGAACTCATTGAGTACATATCAACACATTAACTCCCTATGAAACTAACATCCTTCCGGACTACTTTCCATATGACTTCTCCAGAAAAATGTGCACCACTCCAGTAACTGATTTTCTTTGGCTCATTTCAATTCTCTGTTTTATGATTTCGAATTAAATATATAAAATGTGTATGGACATTATATGACACACTTCATATTCAATATAAAAAACTACATGCTAACCTTATATACCTACCAACAGAGAATCAACTAGAAAATGGTTAGATTTAAATGAGAGATGAGTTAAGGATATTTGTTTCTTTTGATCTATTTGCATTACTTTTGATATCATCTTTGACAAACATATTTTTGGAAAATTTTACTCTACAAATTTAACTTTGGCTGTTGTGTGAAATAGCTGAATATCCCTTTATAAAATAACTTGACAAAGTGATAAAAATGTTGACTATTTGTGTGATGTATCAGTGAGAAGGTCAAATCGTGCTATTCAAAATGGCTCCGTGGGTTAGACATCTGTCTCCCATACTAAAGGTCTGGGTTCGATTCCCGCCAGGAACAAGTATCTTGTTTTATTATTTTTTTTAAAATTCATTTTCGCAACATCCTTATCAGCACATATAGAATTGAAACATTTTTTGTTTTGATAGAAATTATAAAAAAATAATGACTTTATACAATAAACAAAGGTGAAATCTTCATGTTGGAATCATTTTAGAGCAAAATAAAAGTCATAACACTTAAAATGTGCTTTTTTTGTTTTTTTTTTTTGTTTTGCAAATGGAGAAAATACAAAAAATAAATAAAATGTCTATAATAGCAAATAAATGGAACAATTTCAATATTCATACAATGCTGTGATTCCAAGTTTTCTGCAGTACTGACACAGGGTGATACATGGCTCAGTGGTTAAGCCTTTGTCTTCTATGCTAAAGGTCCAGGGTTCGAATCCTGGTTGGGAAAAGTATTATTTTCATGCTGAAGTTGAAATCTTAATATTGGGGTTCTGTCTGAGTGATATGTACTTCAGAAAACATAAGTTGATATGTCTATTGCAAATGCAGATGAATATAAAATAATAAAAATGATTTGATACCCCCCCCCCCCCAAAAAAAAAAAAAAAAGATAAAATCTTTATATTGGAGTTCTTATTGAGTAATTTGCATATCATACAATTTTTATTATCTTATTTTGCAAACATAGACAATATGAATAATACTGACTTTATATAGTAAACAAATATAAAATCTTCATACTGGGGTAATATTTGAGCAATATGCATTTCAGAACATATGGAATTGAATATGTTTTTTGCAAACATAGAAATAAAATAAATAGTAACTTTATACAGAAAACAAATATGAAATCTTCATATTCCAATTTTATTTTAGTTCAGACAAAAAAAGAATTATAACATGGATCCAATTTCGAGATTTTATCATCGACTTTAAACTTCAAGTAAGTTGACCATGAGGCCAACCTTGAGCATCTATGAATATATCCAGTGCAATGCAATAGTTCCAAGTGTTTCAGTACTATCATGTGTCTCACAGGTCTGATGATATGCTTTGACCTTTTCTCATGGCAAGATTGCTCACTCAACATTTAGCCTGGATTCACATCGGTGTGTGAGAAGACTACTGAGGCTGCCGTACAGGACACACACAAGGTACCTCCCACATCTACTAGGCACATGTAGCGCCATGGATCAAATCTATAGACGCTCTCTCAAGATGATCCAAACTATGATCAAGAGTGATAATAGCAGAACAGCATTTATGGCGAGCCTATGCGCTGGAACAGCGAAAAGTGTGATTGGCAGGAATGTGAGAGTGATTGCTAAGAGACTGAAGGCAGAGGTCAGTGAAGTGATGACAAGTGGGCATGGGATGCTCAAGCATGCATACATCGATGAGTGTACGGATCATGATCACATAGCGCTTTCTCTTATAATGGAAATGAGAGAATGTATTTGTGGTAGCAAGATGATAGCTGGTTTTAATGTTTCAAATATGGAAGACATTTTAAATGAAGTCTGTGAAAACTAATGTGAATAATTTTTAACCTGTATTTAATGTAAACAATACTCTATTCCATTTTAATGTGAAATGTGAATGAATAAAATAATTTATATATATTTAAAAATAAACATGGACTGTACCTATCCAAGGTGTTGTTACAATTCATCAACCCTATAAATATACCTGCAAACAATGCTCATTCTTAAATACATTCAATCAGATTTGTATATTATATATTCCAAAATAATATTCAAGATCTTCAAAATGTGGTCAATATTTGACCATATCAGTCACTGACAGGATGGAAATCAACAGGTCACATGTCACCTGTATGTGCATTTCTCTGTTGTCCAGTGAGATCAGCCAACAATGCATGTACTCATATGTGCAAAGATCACCTCTTGAAAATGGTGTCAATGCCTCTAAAATAGTTCTCACAGTTGTTTAAACACTATTAACAATAAAGAATTAGAATTTCTATATTTGAAATAAGTTCAAATATTGCAATCATTATTTTAATTGTCAAATAAAACCACAATTTGATTAAAGAAACATGTGTAGTAATAATGCTCAGATATGTGTTCAGTGATTTGCCCACTATTTTTGACATGTGAAAGTGACCACATACCCCACTAATCTGAGTACTAATCTCAGCAAGCAAGTGTTCCCAGCAGGATGCCAGCTCATATTTTTAATCTCTAACGCTGGTACCCTTACCTGAGACTTTCCTCTTTTTGTCAGGTATGTTGGCTTGAGGGAAAAACACATAATGTGCATTATGTAAAAGATGTAAAGGATGCATTAATTGTCATAAGTAAATATTTACAGAGTATGGTGAAATGTAGTTTAACGACTTTTTGCATAAGCTTTTATGCAGAAAAGATAAATAATTCACAATTTGTTCTGAGAGGATGTATTCCTATTTCTAGTGTAAAAACAAAATAACAACTATTGTTGTTGTGATAGGAATACTGTCAATGCAACAGAGTATCACTAGCATTGAACATCAAGCATTGGTCAGCTTTAGGATAAAAAAACTGAAAAGGTGAAAAATAGTTACCATCAATATAAACAAGATATCCAGGACCTTGGATAAGATCCATACTAGCGTTAGTATGCAACATATGGCATGTCACACCCTCCCCAGATGGCGCCACTTCTACGGTGTTACATGCTATGATATTCATGCATTCCATTACACATTGAAAATTGTACCTCCTTGTTAAAGGAGGAACTACAGATATACCATCCCTACCCGCCACTCTCATGCTATGGTGCAGTTTCAGAAAACCAGCCAAATTATTGCATTCTCCTGAAAGGGTATTATCATATATTTTATATAAAGTAAATGTGTAGATAATCATTCCTGAATGAAATGTTTATGTTAAGATAAAAGATGATAAGATGGTAAACCATAAGATGATATTCCAATTTAAAAACAATTCAATTGACACATAACATTCACATCATCGTACCACATGGTAAAATGCAAGGGATTCTTGATTGACAATTAAGAATACTTGATGTAGATAATCAAATGTGGATAGGATAAATATGTCTGTCATGCTTTATGAAAATGGCATTTTCGGTCTAAAGAAAACCATGTCAGCTCACAGAGATTCCATGTCCTGAAGCCTGTCACCGTTTATCTATGCCCCACTCTTTCAAAGAGTAACTGGGAGTAACTCCAAGTGTGGGGAGAGATATCTAACCAATGAGACCTTTACTTTTTCTTGCTTTTTTTGTAAACAAAGGTGCCCCAAAGTTACCAAAACTTTACTAAGCAGCTAAACAATGTGTGTTGACAAAGTGTCCGAGAGGTGATTTGGATTTTAGCAGAAGACTCTTCAAATGGCACAGAAATTCTTGTAGGGGAAATATGATGGGTAATAACTTTTGATTGCTAAATTTGGGGTATAATCACTTATATTCTGCCAGGAAAAAGTGCTAGTCTGTGAATCTGTTTTGTTTGCCTTTGTTCGCTTGCTTTTTGCAACTTGTGCATATCTCATGTTATTAAAACACACAAACCCGGGATCGAACCCACAACCCTTGGATAACTACAGACCAAACTGGTGCTAATAAGCTGGCGCTCTTACCAATTGTCTCACGGCCCATGGCCTGATAACGTTAAGACTGTCTGAACAGGAGAAATGGTGTTCAGAATAAAGCTCAATCAACATTGTAGCCATCTGTAGGTCATTTTAATACATGAATTCCAATTCATTGTATACCAAATTTGTGAAATTTCTTTAATTTTATGATATAAAATATGAATCCACTTACCATAACATAGGCATAAAGGTAATATAGGTAGTAATAAATATTGTAAGATCATTGTACTAAAACCATCAGTAAATCTTCATCTGACGTTCATTGGGTTTGCCTAACTGTTGTACAGAATGTACTTTGAAATTATTCATCCAGTATAATCAAATATATTTAGAATATTTCAATGTATCCATTTTTTTTAAGTACTGTATCTGTAATTTTGGTGATGAGCTGTGAACAAATTTTAAACAAAATCATTTCTAACTATAACATATTTAAAAAGAATGTCGGGGCCATATTCATCAATTTATTATTGCCTTACATTATCCACCTTTGTATTACTCAGTGCAATGGAAGGTGAGGATATATACGAGCGTGAATAGGTGGCTGGGAGGCAGTTAGAGGTGGTTTGGGGGCATGTCCAATGCAGTATATTTGATTATTGATTCATCAGTTCTCATCACATTTTACTAATAAAGTAATTATATTGATCTCTATGAGAGTGAATGGGTTATCCTTTGCAACAGTGCTTCTGCAAACATGTTGTTTTTCAAAACCTTTTAGGCTTTTGGAATTCATTTGAATTATCCATAAAGTTTGAGTGACATTGATGTGAGATATGAATAAAAATATAGAACTAAGTGGATAATGTCCAACGAGCGTGAAGTTCATTTGATATTTGATATTTGACGTTTTTTTTCAAAATATGCCTCCAAGTATACAGTTATAGGATATGGGTCAAACCAGGATATACAAGGATATATACCCTGTCAAAAGAGGATATATCTTTTTTCCTGTAATAAATCCCTTTTTGTTAAGTTATCACTTACAAAGGTATTTTAAATGATCACTACAAATTTTTATTGCGTAATGGTGCCTTAGACATACTTGGTAGACGTGTCTAGATTGTGTCTCCTTCAATATGAGAGCATAAATCTGAGTTCATTGGAGTAACCCTTTTTCCATGGTGAAGTCTAAAAGTAAAAAAATCATTTTTATAAAACGTACTGACTTTATCAAATAACGTATGTAAATCTTGCATATCAAAATACTGAGTCAAATCAAAATCGAAACATTCAATTAAAATATGTTTAATAGTCATAGTCCTTTTTAAAATGGACTCTTCTCTGCGGTTCTTTGTACAAGTATTTTTTGTTTTCCCTATAACAGGTTTAATCTCATGCAACTTATTAAAAATATTTTCGTCCAATCATAATTTCCAATTAGAATGCACTAAAACAGTGATATGTCTCTTAAACTCTGTTTTTAGGAATAAGCATTTTTATTCGACATTTGTCTAATGCCCGCTTTGGCCGCTTGGTCATCAGCCTTATTTCCATGGATTCCCATGTCACTGGGAATCCAATAAAAACAAATTTCTTAATTTCCATGAGTGCAGGATCTATAATGCCTTTCAAGGATTTTGTAAATAAAGACAAATAACATATTAAAAATGCCCCATGCATGGTCTAATACAATGCACAAAGCATTAAGTTCAGCAGAATAAATTGAGGATTTATTTGGTAGGTCGTGGCGCAGTTGGTTGGAGCGCCAAATTAATAGCACCGGTTCCTCTGTGGTGATCCAAAGATCATGGGTTCAATCCCCGGACATGCCGAGATGGAACAATTTCTCATGTGAGCTGAAGCCCGTGTCGAAAAGGTTAACCCGCTATCTTATAAATCTGACTGGGTGGCTCGTCATGTCAAGGACCTGCAACATGACAATTCAGTAAGGCAGCACTATATCTGCTACAAGTAGGTCTCATCACGAAATGACTGAAATAATGTTGTAGGTGATGTCAAATTGTGAAATGGTATTTTTACGACTCTTTCAGCAACTATGGTCATATCATGTTGACTTTTGAGTCTTTTACCTAGTGTGAAAATAACACTGCCGGCAGTGGGAGTTGAACCCACCACCTCCCGTCCTCCACTTATTTAACCAATAAAGGCACAGATCCTACACTCTATCAACTGTGCAAGTGGGGTCGGTGTATGGTGATGTAAAACCACAAAAAAATATCTATTTTACATTATTAACACATTCAATGGCAGGCCAATATTTTAAACCTTTCTTTTCAGAACTCAAAATCCAAGCTAATAATGTTGAATTTGTGAATGTATGCATTTTAAAATTCCAGTTTCAAAGCATTTGCCCAGCAAAGCTTTTGCTTAGTTGATGAAAAATTTTACCCCAAAACATCTGATAATCTCACAAAAAAAGTTTCTTTTTTCCAATGACAATTGAAATTTTCCAAAATTGATGTTTGGTTTTGAAAATATCTATGAACAATTATGGCAATTTTCAAAAATATACAATTCATACTGTGAAAATCCCATTCTTTTATATCTGTATATATAGGTTTTGCTGTTTTGAAAACTTTCTATGTAGATATCAATTTTAAGGGCTTGCTGAGAATTAAATTATTCATTTAAAAATATCTAAACTTTCACCATTAGATTCCCAAAAACCTATCCATTAGGAAATGATAATTTTAAACCTAAACACTCAAAAACAGTTGGAAAAATTGGCAGTAACATACATTGGTTGAAAGGGACATTAATCCATTTTTCCAAACAATGGGTTGCTATGACACCATGCAAACAAGCTACATCACAACTCCATTCATTATCCTCCAAGGTTAGACTAAGTAAGCTTGTAGAAAGAATTGTGGAGAAGAGCTTTTTTAGTTTAGAATAGGTCACACTTGTTTGAAACACTTCTGTCTTCTTTAAGATAAAGATCAGTTTTACAGCTGTGATTGCCAAACAGCAATGAATATGAAAGAGTGAATTGATCACATGGAACTCAATAAAAACAAAATCTTCAGAACGAAGATTTCCTTTTATTGAAATTACCAAAAATTGTTATCATTCTTGCAATAATATGGACATTTCTTGACTGGGCTTTTGACATATGATTATGACTATGACATATGAAGAAGCATTGTCACCAAAGGAATACATATACAGTTGTAATCAGTGCATTCAAATTGACATCCAATTTATGAATTGCCTTCAAAATTGATACATGAAAATACTGGTTAAAATAAACAAATTTCAACATATCATATGGCAAACCTTCCAGCTCCTAATCTAGTTCCGATTACAAAAGGTTAAACATAGTGAATTTAATAGTTACATGTACTAAATAGGAAGATAAAGTAGAAATGAAACAGATATACAAATAGGACTTTACAAAATGAAAAATGTCCACCGTCTGTGTGCAAAATGTTAACAAGAATAGAAGGAAAAGTTTTATTCCCAAGGACTGAGATTTATGCTCTCATATTGAGAGGTCTAGACATAATCTAGACATGTTTACCAAGTTTGTCTAAGGCCCCATTAGTTAATCAAAATCCCTTTTAGTACTCTCACACCTCATACCAATCAGTAAGTCGAATATATTTGAATATATGACTTTGTCAGAGGAGAAGGGCTACTCCATTGAACTCAGAATTATGTTTTCATATTGATATGTCTAGACATAATCTAGACATGTCTACTAAGTATGTCGAAAGCCCCATTACTAAATCAAAATTCCTTTGAGTACTCTTGCAATTCATATCAGTATGTTTTTATGCAAATTATGTATTTTCAACTTTTAGACATCACCAGGGGAAAAGGGCTACTCCATTGAAGTCAGAACTATGTTGTCATATTGAGGGGTCTAGACACAATCTAGACATGTCTACCAAGTATGTGTAAGAAACCATTACTCAATAAAAATGGATTTATTACAGAAAAAAGAATATATCCGCTTTTGACAGGGTATATATCCTTGTATATCCTAGTTTGACACATATCCTATAACTGTATAGGGATATATACTTAGAGGTATATTTTGAAGAAAAAAAAACATCAAATATCAAATATCAAATGAACTTCACGCCCGTCGGACATTTGCCGTATCCTAGAAGGGTATCCACTTAGTAGTATAATTTTATTCATATCTCACATCAATGTCACTCAAACTTTATGGATAATTCAAATGAATTCCAAAAGCCTAAAAGGTTTTGAAAAACATCATGTTTGCAGAAGCACTGTTGCAAAGGATAACCCATTCACTCTCATAGAGATCAATATAATTACTTTATTAGTAAAATGTGATGAGAGCTGATGAATCAATAATCAAATATACTGTATTGGACATGCCCCCAAGCCACCTCTAACTGCCTCCAAACCACCTCGAACTGCCAACCAGCTACCTCTAACTGCCTCTCAGCTACCTCTAACTGCCTCTCAGCCACCTCTAACTGCCTCCCAGCTACCTCTAACTGCCTCTCAGCTACCTCTAACTGCCTCCCAGCTACCTCTAACTGCCTCCCAGCCACCTCTAACTGCCTCCAAGCCACCTCTAACTGCCTCCCAGCTACCTCTAACTACCTCCCAGCCACCTCTAACTGCCTCCCAGCCACCTCTAACTGCCTCCAAGCCACCTCTAACTGCTTCCCAGCTACCTCTAACTGCCTCCCAGCTACCTCTAACTGCCTCCAAGCCACCTCTAACTGCCTCCCAGCCACCTCTAACTGCCTTTAAGCCACCTCTAACTGCCTCCCAGCTACCTCTAACTGCCTCCCAGCTACCTCTAACTGCCTCTCAGCTACCTCTAACTGCCTCCCAGCCACCTCTAGCTGCCTCCCAGCCACCTCTAACTGCCTCCAAGCTATCTCTAGCTGCCTCCCAGCCACCTCTAACTGCCTCCCAGCTACCTCTAACTGCCTCCAAACGAACTCTAACTGCCTCCCAGCTGCCTCTAACTGCCTCCCAGCCACCTCTAACTGCCTCCCAGCTACCTCTAACTGCCTCCAAGCTACCTCTCACTACCTCTCAGCTACCTCTAACTGCCTCCCAGCTGCCACTAACTGCCTCCCAGCCACCTCTAACTGCCTCCCAGCTACCTCTAACTGCCTCCCAGCTACCTCTAACTGCCTCCCAGCTACCTCTAACTGCCTCCAAGCCACCTCTAACTGCCTCCCAGCTACCTCTAACTACCTCCCAGCCACCTCTAACTGCCTCCCAGCCACCTCTAACTGCCTCCAAGCCACCTCTAACTGCTTCCCAGCTACCTCTAACTGCCTCCCAGCTACCTCTAACTGCCTCCAAGCCACCTCTAACTGCCTCCCAGCCACCTCTAACTGCCTTTAAGCCACCTCTAACTGCCTCCCAGCTACCTCTAACTGCCTCCCAGCTACCTCTAACTGCCTCTCAGCTACCTCTAACTGCCTCCCAGCCACCTCTAGCTGCCTCCCAGCCACCTCTAACTGCCTCCAAGCTATCTCTAGCTGCCTCCCAGCCACCTCTAGCTGCCTCCCAGCTACCTCTAACTGCCTCCAAACGAACTCTAACTGCCTCCCAGCTGCCTCTAACTGCCTTTAAGCCACCTCTAACTGCCTCCCAGCTACCTCTAACTGCCTCCAAGCTACCTCTCACTACCTCTCAGCTACCTCTAACTGCCTCCCAGCTGCCACTAACTGCCTCCCAGCCACCTCTAACTGCCTCCCAGCCACCTCTAACTGCCTCCCAGCTACCTCTAACTGCCTCCCAGCTACCTCTAACTGCCTCCCAGCTACCTCTAACTGCCCTCCAAGCCACTTCTAACTGCCTCCAAGCTGCCTCTAACTGCCTCCCAGCTACCTCTAACTGCCTCCCAGCTACCTCTAGCTGCCTCCCAGCCACCTCTAACTGCCTCCAAGCCACCTCTAACTGCCCTCCCAGCCACCTCTAACTGCCTCTCAGCTACCTCTAACTGCCTCCCAGCTACCTCTAGCTGCCTCCCAGCCACCTCTAACTGCCTCCAAGCCACCTCTAACTGCCCTCCCAGCCACCTCTAACTGCCTCCAAGCTACATCTAACTGCCTCCCAGCTACCTCTGTCTCCCAGTCACCTCTAACTGCCTCCCTGCCACCTCTAACTACCTCCCAGTCTCCTCTAACTACCTCCCAGCCACCTCTAACTGCCTCCCAGCCACCTCTAACTACCTCCCAGTCTCCTCTAACTGCCTCCAAGCCACCTCTAACTGCCTCCAAGCTACATCAAACTGCCTCCCAGCTACCTCTAACTGCCTCCCAGCCACCTCTAACTGCCTCCAAGCCACCTCTAACTGCCTCCCAGCTACCTCTAACTACCTCCCAGCCACCTCTAACTGCCTCCCAGCCACCTCTAACTGCCTCCAAGCCACCTCTAACTGCTTCCCAGCTACCTCTAACTGCCTCCCAGCTACCTCTAACTGCCTCCAAGCCACCTCTAACTGCCTCCCAGCCACCTCTAACTGCCTTTAAGCCACCTCTAACTGCCTCCCAGCTACCTCTAACTGCCTCCCAGCTACCTCTAACTGCCTCTCAGCTACCTCTAACTGCCTCCCAGCCACCTCTAGCTGCCTCCCAGCCACCTCTAACTGCCTCCAAGCTATCTCTAGCTGCCTCCCAGCCACCTCTAACTGCCTCCCAGCTACCTCTAACTGCCTCCAAACGAACTCTAACTGCCTCCCAGCTGCCTCTAACTGCCTCCCAGCCACCTCTAACTGCCTCCCAGCTACCTCTAACTGCCTCCAAGCTACCTCTCACTACCTCTCAGCTACCTCTAACTGCCTCCCAGCTGCCACTAACTGCCTCCCAGCCACCTCTAACTGCCTCCCAGCTACCTCTAACTGCCTCCCAGCTACCTCTAACTGCCTCCCAGCTACCTCTAACTGCCTCCAAGCCACCTCTAACTGCCTCCCAGCTACCTCTAACTACCTCCCAGCCACCTCTAACTGCCTCCCAGCCACCTCTAACTGCCTCCAAGCCACCTCTAACTGCTTCCCAGCTACCTCTAACTGCCTCCCAGCTACCTCTAACTGCCTCCAAGCCACCTCTAACTGCCTCCCAGCCACCTCTAACTGCCTTTAAGCCACCTCTAACTGCCTCCCAGCTACCTCTAACTGCCTCCCAGCTACCTCTAACTGCCTCTCAGCTACCTCTAACTGCCTCCCAGCCACCTCTAGCTGCCTCCCAGCCACCTCTAACTGCCTCCAAGCTATCTCTAGCTGCCTCCCAGCCACCTCTAGCTGCCTCCCAGCTACCTCTAACTGCCTCCAAACGAACTCTAACTGCCTCCCAGCTGCCTCTAACTGCCTTTAAGCCACCTCTAACTGCCTCCCAGCTACCTCTAACTGCCTCCAAGCTACCTCTCACTACCTCTCAGCTACCTCTAACTGCCTCCCAGCTGCCACTAACTGCCTCCCAGCCACCTCTAACTGCCTCCCAGCCACCTCTAACTGCCTCCCAGCTACCTCTAACTGCCTCCCAGCTACCTCTAACTGCCTCCCAGCTACCTCTAACTGCCCTCCAAGCCACTTCTAACTGCCTCCAAGCTGCCTCTAACTGCCTCCCAGCTACCTCTAACTGCCTCCCAGCTACCTCTAGCTGCCTCCCAGCCACCTCTAACTGCCTCCAAGCCACCTCTAACTGCCCTCCCAGCCACCTCTAACTGCCTCTCAGCTACCTCTAACTGCCTCCCAGCTACCTCTAGCTGCCTCCCAGCCACCTCTAACTGCCTCCAAGCCACCTCTAACTGCCCTCCCAGCCACCTCTAACTGCCTCCAAGCTACATCTAACTGCCTCCCAGCTACCTCTGTCTCCCAGTCACCTCTAACTGCCTCCCTGCCACCTCTAACTACCTCCCAGTCTCCTCTAACTACCTCCCAGCCACCTCTAACTGCCTCCCAGCCACCTCTAACTACCTCCCAGTCTCCTCTAACTGCCTCCAAGCCACCTCTAACTGCCTCCAAGCTACATCAAACTGCCACCCAGCTACCTGTCTCCCAGTCACCTCTAACTGCCTCCCAGCTACCTCTAACTACCTCCCAGTCTCCTCTAACTACCTCCCAGCCACCTCTAACTGCCTCCCAGCTACCTCTAACTACCTCCCAGTCTCCTCTAACTGCCTCCCAGCCACCTCTAACTGCCTCCCAGCCACCTCTAACTGCCTCCCAGCCACCTCTAACTGCCTCCCAGCTACCTCTAACTACCTCCCAGCCACCTCTAACTGCCTCCCAGCCACCTCTAACTGCCTCCAAGCCACCTCTAACTGCCTCCCAGCCACCTCTAACTGCCTCCAAGCCACCTCTAACTGCCTCCCAGCCACCTCTAGCTGCCTCCCAGCCACCTCTAACTGCCTCCCAGCTACCTCTAACTATCTCCCAGTCTCCTCTAACTACCCCCCAGCCACCTCTAACTGCATCTCAGTCGCTTCTAGCTGCCTCCCATTCATGCCCAACTACCTCTCAGGTAACAGATGGTTCTTAACAAGGAATTAAGCATTTATTACCCTTGGAAGATGAAATATCAGCTCAGGAAAGTTCCTAGAATTATTCAGTTATTTTAACCCAATATGGCAGCCACTACTCAGTTACCACCACCTTCTCTTCTCTTAAAGTCTCAAACTGAAGTTAAATTGAGCTCATAAGAATGAGGCACTGAATGTTTTGATGAAAGTTATTGAAATATTTTTTTAAATCATAATAAAAGGAGAAAAAAAAAATAGCATCACAAAAATAGATAGAATTGGTCCCTTGAAAATACAATACTATACCAACTAATAGCTAAGAGCTCCATCCACCTCTAACTAGAGTAGATCAAAGTTGATGGACAGAATGACCCCATCCCCACCGCTGCAGAAGCTAGGCTGAAGACATTGGAAGGGCAAATTGTGGTCCTAATGATAAAGAACAATTTTGAAAATAAGGTGTTTAATGGTGTATGGTTGTTGATTTGTTCACAGGCACGTAGGCAAATTGAAAAAATATGTGCACCCTTTCCTCAGCAAGGGGGAGCTTAATAAACCCTCAAGGGACCTGTGTTGACAATCCCAACATGTGGGCTGAATATATATTGAGCAGTGTACAACCTCCAACCACACCACCTGCATACCTATCCCCCACCCCAACCCCACCACCTGCATACCTCTCCCCCACCCCACCACCTGCATACCTCTCCCCACCCTAACCCCACCACCTGCATACCTCTCCCCCACCCTAACCCCACCACCTGCATACCTCTCCCCCACCCCAGCCCCACCACCTGAATACCTCTCCGCCACTCCAACCCCACCACCTGCATACCTCTCCCCCACCCCAACCCCACCACCCGCATACCTCTCCCCCACCCCAGCCCCACCACCTGCATACCTCTCCCCCACCCCAACCCCACCACCTGCATACCTCTCCACCACCCCAACCCCACCACCTGCATACCTCTCCGCCACCCCAACCCCACCACCTGCATACATCTCCCCCACCCCAACCCCACCACCTGCATACCTCTCCGCCACCCCAACCCCACCAGCTGCATACCTCTCCACCACCCCAACCCCACCACCTGCATACCTCTCCACCACCCCAACCCCACCACCTGCATACCTCTCCCCCACCCTAACCCCACCACCTGCATGCCTCTCCCCCACCCCAACCCCACCAGCTGCATACCTCTCCTCCACCCCAACCCCACCACCTGCAAATCTCTCCACCACCCCAACCCCACCACCTGCATACCTCTCCGCCACACCAACCCCACCACCTGCATACCACTCGCCCACCCCAACCCCACCAGCTGCATACCACTCGCCCACCCCAACCCCACCACCTGAATACCTCTCGACCACCCCAACCCCACCACCTGCATCCATCTCCCCCACCCCAACCCCACCACCTGCATACCTCTCCTCCACCCCAACACCACCACCTGCATACCACTCCCCCACCCCAACCCCACCAGCTGCATACCTCTCCTCCACCCCAACCCCACCAGCTGCATACCTCTCCACCACCCCAACCCCACCACCTGCATACCTCTCCTCCACCCCAACACCACCACCTGCATACCACTCCCCCACCCCAACCCCACCAGCTGCATACCTCTCCTCCACCCCAACACCACCACCTGCATACCACTCCCCCACCCCAACCCCACCAGCTGCATACCTCTCCCCCACCCCAACCCCACCACCCGCATACCTCTCCACCACCCCAACCCCACCACCTGCATACATCTCCCCCACCCCAACCCCACCACCTGCATACCTCTCCTCCACCCCAACACCACCACCTGCATACCACTCCCCCACCCCAACCCCACCAGCTGCATACCTCTCCACCACCCCAACCCCACCACCTGAATACCACTCCCCCACCCCAACCCCACCAGCTGCATACCTCTCCTCCACCCCAACCCCACCACCTGCAAATCTCTCCACCACCCCAACCCCACCACCTGCATACCTCTCCGCCACACCAACCCCACCACCTGCATACCACTCGCCCACCCCAACCCCACCAGCTGCATACCACTCGCCCACCCCAACCCCACCACCTGAATACCTCTCGACCACCCCAACCCCACCACCTGCATACCTCTCCACCACCCCAACCCCACCACCTGCATACATCTCCCCCACCCCAACCCCACCACCTGCATACCTCTCCCCCACCCTAACCCCACCACCTGCATACCTCTCCCCCACCCCAACCCCACCACCTGCATACCTCTCGACCACCCCAACCCCACCACCTGCATACCTCTCCGCCACCCCAACCCCACCACCTGCATACCTCTCCCCCACCCCAACCCCACCACCTGCATACCTCTCCCCCACCCCAGCCCCACCACCTGCATACCTCTCCCCCACCCCAACCCCACCACCTGCATACCTCTCCCCAACCCCACCAGCTGCATACCTCTCCACCACCCCAACCCCACCACCTGCATACCACTCCCCCACCCCAACCCCACCAGCTGCATACCTCTCCACCACCCCAACCCCACCACCTGAATACCACTCCCCCACCCCAACCCCACCAGCTGCATACCTCTCCTCCACCCCAACCCCACCACCTGCAAATCTCTCCACCACCCCAACCCCACCACCTGCATACCTCTCCCCCACCCCAACCCCACCACCTGCATACCTCTCCGCCACACCAACCCCACCACCTGCATACCACTCCCCCACCCCAACCCCACCACCTGCATACCTCTCCACCACCCCAACCCCACCACCTGCATACCTCTCCCCAACCCCACCAGCTGCATACCTCTCCACCACCCCAACCCCACCACCTGCATACATCTCCCCCACCCCAACCCCACCACCCGCATACCTCTCCGCCACCCCAACCCCACCACCCGCATACCTCTACCCCACCCCAGCCCCACCACCTGAATACCTCTCCGCCACTCCAACCCCACCACCTGCATACCTCTCCCCCACCCCAACCCCACCACCTGCATACCTCTCCCCCACCCCAACCCCACCACCTGCATACCTCTCCCCCACCCCAACCCCACCACCCGCATACCTCTCCACCACCCCAACCCCACCAGCTGCATACCACTCGCCCACCCCAACCCCACCACCCGCATACCTCTCCACCACCCCAACCCCACCACCTGCATACCACTCGCCCACCCCAACCCCACCACCTGCATACCTCTCCTCAACACAGAAGATTCAAACTTGAAAGAACATTTGTATACATATATATTTATTGTAATATTTACAGATTTCACAAAAATGGTGACAAAGTCATTGGAACTGCTTCATTATGGGAATAATATCTATTCACGAAGCTCAAGTGAATGGTAAAAATTTATTTTCTGCAGATATTTTGTGATGTAAAAAGTCTATCATTTTACCGAAAAGAGAGACCAGTGGTGCTACCTGTATTTGCAGGGCTAAATTATTATTAAATCACAATAAAGCACAAGGATTGGAGCTGTCACTCCATTCAATGATTGATATTTATTGCAAAAATGGAAAAAAGATGCTGTGAAAAAAGTCACGTTTCTGGCAAGTTGAGGGGTAAAAAATGTTCAGTTCTCAAAAAACAGATACGTGTACGTGTAAGATACATGCACATTTTTATAGATACATGTACATATCTCAAGACACAATAACATTTCTTGAGATACATGTACATTATTCTGTGTATTGCTGACAGGATGCACAATATACCGTCAAAATACCTTTGTTCTGTTTTGAGGAAGACCCATATCCATTCCTGTTTTTACATTGTCAGTCAAAAGTATTGTTTACACAGTAATCATCAAGTGATCTCTTTATGAAAAGAATGACAAGTCTGTGGTGAGTTGCATTTTGGCACAGTGAGTGTTTTATATAATGAATATTAATATGGATTGTATATGTAGCAAGGGTATTTATCCCTGTGTTAATTGTTATCTATCGTGATTTTTGCATATTGTGGCACTGGATTTGTTTTGGTGATGTGGAGTTAAGTATCAAATATGAATGTTTGAAAAATGTTATTCTGTAAATTTTAAATACAAAATTTGTTCAAGATATTCCAATATTTACTAAATCTTTTGTTTGGGCCTATATCCAATGAAAGACAATGACAATTGAGGAAATATTCACAAAATTTAGGGCCAGTAGAATTTTGAAATCACTGGCCCATACTGGCCCAGAAGCCCCTTTAGGGTCGCCGGGCCAGTGCCTAACCTCAACCCTTGATAAATATCACTTTCAAAAGCAAAATGTGTACAATTTTCAAATTACATATCTCTGTAAATTTTTAATGTATTAACTTGTGATTTGTCAGTGAATCTGACTGTGTACAGACATATTTATATATATTAGCATATAGCATATAAATAGGTACAAAAATGTAAATATATCACATTATACAACAATATGATATCACAAGTTCTTTTGTATACATATATGATTATATAATATCATTCTTTATAACAAATAAAACCATGATTTACAACTTTAACTATTTTCAATAAACTGATTTCATTTTTGTTCTTATCGAATATTATTCCCATTATTTTACAACATGAATGGTTTCAAAAGCAATTAGGCAATACCAGTCATGTACTAAATCATGATTATATTCCCTGTAAATGGGAAGTGCTATAGGTAATATTGTGGTTTTTTATTAAAGATATTATCATAAAATGCATGGGCAACCACTTAATGAAAATCTGATGCTCGCATCTATCATTAATGTTAAATCTGACTCTGTATTTGACATGCATGGATCTTTGACAATGATGTGCTACAGTCTTATAATATAACAATCTAATCCATCACTTTCTCAAAACATTGACGAAAAACGTTTGTTTTGTTCGAACTGCAAATAATTTGCACTTTTAAATTCTCACAATGTAATGTAAACAAACATTATGCAGTCACTAAATGTATATTTTGTCACAATAAGTTACGACCCCATTTCCCTCCATTCAGTTTTCCCAGTATTCCCTGCTCCCTGTAAACATGTATATTCTCCCAGTTTATTCTAATGTTTTGCCTTGCCCTTTTCCTTCTTTTTTGTCTTGTCTCTGGCGTCTGAGAGGTCGTACTGGAAGCCCTGCTTCTTCATGGCGGTCTCGCGCTTCTTGACGGACTTCATGGCCTTCGCCATGAGCTGTTGCTGCGTCATCGGCAGTTCTGTATCTTCCTCCTGCTCGGAACCGTCGCTGTCATACTCATCTCTGAAAACAACACCAAATACGAACTTAATCATTTATCAATAAAATTGATATACATGATTAATATTGACAGAAACACAATTGTACTGATCCCTGCAATTTATATACTTAAATATAATAGTAATTATAATGGAATTTTTGATCTGGTTCATTATTATAAATACCTAACTTTAAGAGTGTCACCAAATTGGTTCAATATAATATGCCACTGATCGGGTTCAATATAATAAATATAAAACAAGCATATGTCACTGATCTGGTTCAATATATAATAAAGACCCCACTATCATATCACTGATCTATATAATAAATGCCAAACAGCATGTCACAATATGTGTAATTCTAGCACATTCATTTAAAATGTCATTGCAGGTTTTGGCTGTCATTTTTTCCATCCTCTTATCTGATAAAATAATACATTTTTTTTTTCTTCTGTCCATCTCATTAAAACCATCTGCTATATTCAAGGCATAGGTGTTTACATCTAATCGAAAATCATCATATTTGCAATAGTTTGTTTACACATGTAATTCTGATTCTATTTCTCCACTGGCATAAATCTGACATAATTTCTGTTCCTCTGGTAGTCTTTCAAAACGTCCAGTCTCTAACCTGATTGGTGCAACTCCACATCCCATCTCTGCTAATGCACTTCTATGCTTTCTGTTATTGACACTTATACACAGTGATGAAAGTCAGCATTCAGGAAAAAACCTGAAACCCTTAAAAATTAACCGGAAGATACCCCTACCCCCTTTCAGAAATGTCATTTTTGGATGTTTCAGACAGAGTTCAGACCATTTTGAATTTCACATTTGAAGAAAAAAACCTGAATTTAGGTTATTTCCTGAAGACTTTCATCACTGTATACATATGATTCAGTGACATAGTCATTCTTAAATAGGCAATATATAAGACATACCCGACTTGTGGAGGAGCTATGATGGGCTGTTGTGACTGAGGCTGGGGTCCTTCTCCAAGCAAGCTTGGCTGTTTCCTTATATAATCCTCATAATCCTGAAAACAGTCCACAATAAGTTTCATGTATGAAGGGTAAAGTAAAGACGGTAACATTTTATTTTCTTGTGGCTGTTCAGATGCCCTCTGGCATATATAAACTGATACAAAATAGCACAAAGACAGATTACCGGCACATCAAGATTTTTTCTCCAAGTTTAAATGAAGAACAAGACCACAATAATACATGCAGAAAAAAATATTTTTGAACAGGATATTCCTGTTAAAATAAGTTTGTACAGTGCTACCAGGGGGCGGTAAGAGGTTCAGTTGGTGAGCTGTCTCCAATGATAAAGGCTGGGGTTTGAGTCACGGTTGGTACAAGTACTTTTTTCATGCTGATGATTAATATTCAAATTTTGGTTTTATTATTGAGCAATATGCGATATATCAGAACATATAGGATTGAATTAATTAATTTTACAAATGCCAAAAATAAAAAAAATATTGATTTTATGTGAAAAAACCAAGATGAAATCTTTATATTGGGGTTTATTTACTTGATTTTTGGAGCTCAGATACATTTAAAAAGAAATTACAACTTGCAGGCTACAAAGCTGACAACCGTTAACCTTCGATTAAGTTGGCCACGAGACAAACCTTGAGCATGTTCTCAAACAGGATAAAACCAAAAGATTATCATGCAACAAATGTGATACAATTCAGATGATCCAGTGAATGTTTAAGCAGGTGGTGACATCTGGTGAAATCTGGGGGTAGTTTATCAAACATTCAGATATTTGGGAATGTGCCTCAGTTCACAAGAAGCATTTGGAAAAAAAAACTATAAAGTGTATGATTCTTGAGCACCTGGCAGATGTATCAATCAGTCACAACTACGCACATGACATGAGCTACAATCACAGTGAATACAACACCTATATTACACTGCTATAGAAACAAACCGTTTTGTCTTCCTGTTGTCAGTCCGAAAACAAGCAAATATTCAAATTAAATACAACTCAAGGTTCAGTTTGGTGCACATTAATATTGATGACAGTTCCTCACTATTTTTACCAAACTCAAGTGAAATGCCTGACCCTGGATTGTAATGATAAATGATGAACATTGACCCTCTGCCCCTGGCATGGTGAGAAGACAGTGTGACTGGCTCCTATTAAATTGCAGCCTAAATATATTACAAAGAGACTGGGCTGTATCAAATGGGGAGAATAAAAGAGGATAAATATACTGATATCCTGTTTTTAAATACTTTAAAAAAACTTTGTTTTTAAATACTTTACTGGGGTTGAAGGGTATTTTGACCTTATTGAGAGACAGGACTGGGGGGTAATTTTGCTTTAGTTGGAGACAGGACTGGAGGGTAATTTTACTTTATTGGGAGACAGGAATGGAGGGTAATTTTACTTTATTGGGAGACAGGATTGGAGGGCAATTTTACTTTGATGGAAGACAGGACTGGAGGGTAATTTTACTTTGTTGGGAGACAGGATTGGAGGGTAATTTTACTTTGATGGGAGACAGGAGTGGAGGGTAATTTCACTTTGATGGGAGACAGGACTGGAGGGTAATTTTACTTTGATGGGAGACAGGAGTGGAGGGTAATTTTACTTTGATGGGAGACAGGACTGGAGGGTAATTTTACTTTGATGGGAAACAGGACTGGAGGGTAATTTTACTTTGATGGGAGACAGGAGTGGAGGGTAATTTCACTTTGATGGGAGACAGGACTGGAGGGTAATTTTACTTTGATGGGAGACAGGAGTGGAGGGTAATTTTACTTTGATGGGAGACAGGACTGGAGGGTAATTTTACTTTGATGGGAAACAGGACTGGAGGGTAATTTTACTTTGATGGGAGACAGGATTGGAGGGCAATTTTACTTTGATGGGAGACAGGAGTGGAGGGTAATTTCACTTTGATGGGAGACAGGACTGGAGGGTAATTTTACTTTGATGGGAGACAGGAGTGGAGGGTAATTTCACTTTGATGGGAGACAGGACTGGAGGGTAATTTTACTTTGATGGGAGACAGGAGTGGAGGGTAATTTTACTTTGATGGGAGACAGGACTGGAGGGTAAATTTAAAGAGGACTGAAGAATAAATTGAATTTCCTGGGTAAGAGGAATATAGGGTTATTTTATTTTATTGTGATACATGACCAGAGGGTTAATTCAGATTTCTGGGAGTGGAGGGTAACTTTGATGATTATTTATTAAACTGTTCAAAAAGAAACATGACCTTATTCTCAAGATAATTATCAATCGATTTTGAATATATTGGAATATTTTTACCCTACTCTTCCAAATCTAGATATAATTATAGCCCGCTGATAGCCAACCATTCATTTAATATTCATCAGTTGTATCTGTTCTGATTACATCATAATTTCCCATTAATTACGTCCTATTAATTATTATTAAAGTAATATTACCAAAGCGCCATGAGCAGACATAGTCTGAAATAGCGCTACACAAATATTTATCATTATCATCATCATCATCATCATCATCATCATCATCATCATCATCATCATCATCATCATCATCATCATCATCATCATCATCATCATCATCATCATCATCATCATCATCATCATCATCATCATCATCATCATCATCATCATCATTATTATTATTACCTTTTGGCTCAGCAGGTAGGCTTGTATGAGAAGTAGCTGATTGGTTCTCTCCTCTATGATACCAAGATACTGCAGCATGTTCTGGTCCGACACGCCCGATTGTGCCCCCAACATGTCATCTATTGCTGCCCGATCACAACTTATCTTATTAAACAACGAGTCTATGCCTGCAAAGAAAGTTAAACAAGGTTATACAGATCAAAATTATTCTGGTGTTACTGATCTGTCATTATTAACAGATATGTCACAGACTGTAATGTGTCACTGCATGTGAGACTGATCACCTGGTCTGTCACAGACTGTAATAGGTCGGTGAATGTAGTGCTGATCAACTAATATGTCACAGACTGTAATAGATCTGTCAGTGAATGTAGCAATGACCAACTGATATGTCACAGACTGTAATAGATCTGTCAGTGAATGTAGCAATGATCAACTGATATGTGACAGATTGTAATAGATCTGTCAGTGAATGTAGCAATGATCAACTGATATGTGACAGATTGTAATAGATCTGTCAGTGAATGTAGCAATGATCAACTGATATGTGACAGACTGTAATAGATCTGTCAGTGAATGTAGCAATGATCAACTGGTATGTGACAGATTGTAATAGATCACTGACTGTAGCTGAACTGTCACTGACTGTAACTTATATGCCAAACTGATCTGTGACTGACTGCAACTGATCTGTGACTGACTGCAACTGATCTGTGACTGACTGTAACTGATCTCTCACTGACTGCAACTGATATGTCACTGACTGTAACTGATCTCTCACTGACTGTACCTGATCTCTCACTGACTGTAATCTCTCACTGACTGCACCTGATCTCTCATTCATTGTAAATTATCTGTGAGCTCTGTATCACACATACCTGCTTGTAACTGGTCTATAATCTTCATGACTCCGGTGTGTTTTTCGTTGAAGTCATCGGCCATCTTGGAGGCCACGCCCTGTCTGTCCTCCAGCTGTTTGAGGTTGAGCTGCCGCTGGGCCTCAAGTTGCACGCCCTGAGCTTTAAACTTCTCTATCTCATCCTTGATCTGTCAACAACAGAAATATCATAAATAAATTCACATTATTTGTAGTTTCATACTTGCTATTAAGCTTTTTATCAGTCAAATAATTGATAATAGTATATAAAGATTAACACCAATATGCTATAATGCTAGTTTGCTTAAAAATGTGTAGATTCAATAAAAACATTTGAGGTTCACATTAAACCTGAATGGAAAAAAATGTCATATCCTGAATGAAAAAAATCATATCTATTTCACCCTAAGTTAACATGAATGACAAGGCAGGGCCTCACACAACGTGTAACTCTGGTTTCTATTTCAGTATGAATGACTAGACAGGGGCTAACATAACCTGAACCTCTGGTTTCTATTTCACCCTAAGTTAACATGAATGACTAGACAGGGCCTCACACAACGTGTAACTCTGGTTTCTCTTTCAGTACGAATGACTAGACAGGGGCTAACATAACCTGTAACTCTGGTTTCTATTTCACCCTAAGTTAACATGAATGACTAGACAGGGCCTCACATCCTGTAACTCTGGTTTTTATTTCACCCTAAGTTAACATGAATGACTAGATAGGGCCTCACACAACGTGTCACTCTGGTTTCTCTTTCAGTACGAATGACTAGACAGGGGCTAACATAACCTGTAACTCTGGTTTCTATTTCACCCTAAGTTAACATGAATGACTAGACAGGGCCTCACACAACGTGTAACTCTGGTTTCTCTTTCAGTATGAATGACTAGACAGAGGCCCACATTCTGTAACTCTGGCTTCTGTTTCAGTACAAATGACTAGACAGGGACTCGCATAAACTGTAACTCTGGTTTCTATTTCGGTATGAATGACAAGACAGGGCCTCACATAACATGTTTCTCTGGTTTCTATTTCAGTATGAATGACTAGACAGGGGCCCACATCCTGTAACTCTGGTTTTTATTTCACCCTAAGTTAACATGAATGAATAGACAGGGCCTCACACAACGTGTAACTCAGGTTTCTCTTTCAGTACGAATGACTATACAGGGGCCCACATCCTGTAACTCCGGGTTTTGTTTCAGTACAAATAACTAGACAGGGGCTAACATAACCTGTAACTCTGGTTTCTATTTCACCCTAAGTTAACATGAATGACTAGACAGGGGTCAATGACCTGTAACTCTGGTTTCTATTTCACCCTAAGTTAACATGAATGACTAGACAGGGGTCAATGACCTGTAACTCTGGTTTCTATTTCAGTATGAATGACTAGACAGGGGCCTTATCCAGTAACTCTGGTTTCTATTTCAGTATGAATGATTAGACAGGGGCTAACATAGCCTGTAACTCTGGTTTTTATTTCAGCCTAAGAATGACTAGACAGTTACTCACATCTTGTATCTTATCCTGTAGCATCTCCATTATGTTGTTCTGCTCATTGACATAGTTGAACAATGCAAAGTTGCGATCCTCCACCTCGATGAAGCGTTCCACGAGGAGGTCAATGTCGTCCTCTCCGGTGATGTCCCGAATTCTCTCGAACGCCGCCTCATATGATTCTACCGAGTCCGTCTGACTCGCCTTTTTCTTCTCCGCTTCCATAGACTCTGTAAAAAACAAAGATACAGGCCGTGTATTAATACCAGGAAGTAACATCTGTAAAAGTGAACATACAAACTCACAATGTGCATGTTATGATATTGTAACTTGTTCTGAAAAAGTTGGGGAAATCATTTTTTTGTATTTCATCATAAATGGGAAAGGGATCTGCAATATACGTTTTAACCAACTGATTTGTCATTGTTTTTGTTTTTTTTTCACCCTGATTAATATTCCTTGGAATATAAATTTGTGGGCATATATAAATATCTTTCTATGTTCGACAATACTAAGTCAATTTAAAATGATCAAAATAAACAGTCGGGATGAACATCTATTTCAGTCAATTTGAAATCAGCTGATGTTTAAGTATGTTTATTGATATGATTGAAATGATTTTTTGCCCTAAATAGAAATGTAATTAAAATCTCCAACAAATATTTTATAAAGATATCTTAGCACCAGGCATCACTGTCTTAATTATACAATAATAAATGTCTGAAACAACACGGGAAGATGTAAAAGGACAACTCCACTCAAATTATATATTTTCTATCAGGAATTACTAGTCTAATTATGAATATAGGTTTAAAGGATATATCACCAGGTTCATATCTTTCACCATTTTTAGGCAGAAATATTTCATGAGAGTGGAGCTGTCCTTTAATGATATTTTAAAAATCTTTCTTCTTTGACCTTTAATTTCCATGATTCCAATGTGAGAAACTAAACAGAATGTGAAAAGTTAAAAAAAACTTCTGATTGTATTTTATAACCATTTATACTCTAACAAATTGTGGAAACGAAAAACTGTTTACACATATGTAAAAAAAAATCAGCTTGTACCATACCTAATTTTTTGGGGGGCCTCAGCTTTAGCATTTTGTTACAATCAAATAACAAAGTTGCATTGATAGCATTTTGATTAACAAAATTATACAAAGGACAACAATAAGTGAGTTTGAACTTATCAAAATTTGCAAAAAAATAATCCCAAAATGTCTACTTTTTTGCATAGATTCTACTGGATGTCTACAAGTTGTGACCAGAGATTATTTGTTCAATCTCTATATTCTGTGATTAACTAGGAAAATAGGTTTTGCGTACACTTTATATTGTTGTGTTTACATTTACCTGACTGTGTCCTTAGTGTGTATGAATTCCCATGGGTATAAATGACAGTTGTTCCGAGAATCTTATTTTTGGTAGAAATTGAATATTCATGTTAAAAATCACTCTCAACTCAGAGGGATAACAAAATAATTTTGAGAGAGAAGAGTAATTTTTTTTTTCTTTTTTTGGAAAGCACGTCGTTCATACCCATGAATACCAGGAGAGAGTCTGATAGTTAGAAAATTAACTTATCAACATTTAACAGGGCTTAACATTAACACTTGTTTACTTGCCACAAGCTAGTGAAAAACTTAAGATGCCAAAAATAAACTTCCATTTCACATTCCATTGCAATGTAGATTTTTTTTCTTTGGTACAGTTGCCGTTTCAGGACAAGTGTATCAAAATTGTTAATGTTGAACCCTGTTTACAGTTACAGAAACATATATACTTTGTACATATATAATAAAACAAAGTGTCTCCACTGTACGGAGGGTGCCTTCATTTTACGGAGAGTATCTTACTGAAGCCGTAGATAACTGTAAAGTCAACAAGTTAAAATAGAAATCTACATTAATTGATTTCACACAGAAGAAAGCTGCAAGAAAGAACATATATCTAAAGTAAGAAAAATATCTCTCTTAGGATATCTAAATTTACAATGTCTTCATTCGGGCAAGAATAAGATTTTAAAAATATATTTTATAAATATCAGTAATTAACGACAAAATTTGTTTTTTTTTGCCATAAAATGCTTCAAAGATGGATTTTAGTTGTACAAAGACAATGTAAGCTCTAATCTTTATATGTCACCAAGTAAAATACAAAAATTATTGCCATTTATAAAAATACCAAATCTGAATTGTGAGCAATAATTAGAACTGCATTTCACATTCTCTAATATTTCTTAATAATCATTTTCTACTTCTTACAGACATAAATCAAGTATTTCTTTCCAAAAATACCAAACAAGCCTATAATAAGCCCCTACCCTTGCGTTGCCTCCACGCCACGAGTTGCGGGTCTTCCTGGCGTTCTTTACTCTTGAGGTTCATGAACTCTCGGAGTCTGCGGTCGTGGTCGATGATGCGTACGAGTTCCTTCATCTCGGCGTTGTGTTGTTGCAGGTCCTTGTCCGCCTTCTCCTTCAGCAGAATCATCTTCGCCTGAGCCTCCTCTCTGTAACCATGGCAACCATAACCATGGCAACCATAACATTAGCATTTCATCTCTACACCAAGTCTACGTCTCATAATCGAAACAGGTTTTTGGGTTTTACTTAGTTTTTTTGTCTTGGGTAGGTTGAACTGGATGCGTAAAATTGAATTTAACCTTGTGAGACAAATATATTGATGGGATTAAGCACCAATTTTTCAAAAAATGTTTAAAATTCATATATTGATGATAAATGTATTTGTCTTTCATGTCTGTGAAATCTATTTGAACAAGACCCTAATTTACAGCCAGCCCACTAAAGCACTGAAAGGTAAAATGACGTCAGAACAATATGGCAATATACTTATGACGTCATGAAATGTATTGGACTCATCTCTGACTGACCTAGAATCATAGGACTGTGTGGACTGATCTCTGACTGACCTAGAATCGTAGGCCTGTGTGGACTGATCTATGACTGACCTAGAATCACAGGCCTGTGTGGACTGATCTATGACTCACCTAGAGTCGTAGGCCTGTGTGGACTGATCTATGACGCACATAGAGTCGTAGGCCTGTGTGGACTGATCTCTGACTGACCTAGAGTCGTAGGCCTGTGTGGACTGATCTCTGACTGACCTAGAGTCGTAGGCCTGTGTGGATTGATCTCTGACTGACCTAGAGTTGTAGGCCTGTGTGGGCTGATCTAGGACGCACCTAGAATCGTAGGCCTGTGTGGACTGATCTATGATGCTCTTAGAATCGTAGGCCTGTGTGGACTGATCTATGACTGACCTAGAATCGTAGGCCTGTGTGGACTGATCTATGACTCACCTAGAGTCGTAGGCCTGTGTGGACTGATCTATGACGCACATAGAGTCGTAGGCCTGTGTGGACTGATCTCTGACTGACCTAGAGTCGTAGGCCTGTGTGGACTGATCTCTGACTGACCTAGAGTCGTAGGCCTGTGTGGACTGATCTATGACTGACCTGGGTCGTAGGCCTGTGTGGGCTGATCTGTGACGCACCTAGAATCGTAGGCCTGTGTGGACTGATCTATGATGCTCTTAGAATCGTAGGCCTGTGTGGACTGATCTATGACTCACCTAGAATCGTAGGCCTGTGTGGACTGATCTATGACTCACCTAGAACCGTAGGCCTGTGTGGACTGATCTATGACTGACCTAGAATCGTAGGCCTGTGTGGACTGGTTTATGACTCACCTAGAATCGTAGGCCTGTGTGGACTGATCTATGACTGACCTAGAATCGTAGGCCTGTGTGGACTGATCTATGACTGACCTAGAATCGTAGGCCTGTGTGGACTGATCTATGACTCACCTAGAATCGTAGGCCTGTGTGGACTGGTTTATGACTCACCTAGAATCGTAGGCCTGTGTGGACTGATCTATGACCTCTCCGATCTCCTGGCGTAACTGATTCAGCTCCTTGTCAAGTTTCTTATATAAGTTATCAAAGCGGTTGCGTTCCACTCTCAGACTGTCAATCTCTTCTCTAAGAATCTTGTTGTCTTCAAGGGCTCTGGAAAAACTGTTATTGGCCTGAAATGAAATATAAATTTATCAGTATCTCTTTTTCAAATATTTTCTTCTTTTCTGAAGCTTCAAAACAAAATTGATTAACTAAAATCTCCTAAATATTTTTTTATAAATATCACGATCACTTTGTTATTTTTACATATTTTTGTCATTAATTGCATATTTTTGTCACAAATATCAAAAGCATAACAAAAATTCCATGAAAAACAAAGCTAAGAAAAGCATGAGTTGAATTGTTATGAAAAAGCTGCCCATGTGACAAGCCCGTCACCAGGTGGCACTGACCAGCTGAAGTTGATTTTCCAGCTTGGTGGCGTTCTTCTGGGTGTGGATGGTGTGGCCGCGGCTCATGTGGACTCCGCCCATGCTCTGGTGCTGCTTGCGGATCTTTTTCTCCCACTCACGGATCTCGGCGTCGACCTCCTCCTGTCTCCGCTTCTCATCCTGCAGCGCCTCGTATATCCCTCCTGAAAAACATCAGGCCAAAAATTTAGCAATTTTAGGTGAGATAAATTTGATTTGTTTTAATAAGAATCTTCTTTATTACTGTTAAGGCAGTTTCAGGTCAGATTTGATTTATTTTTTTATAACAAGCTTTTTGGCAATTTCAGGTCAGATAGATTTGATTTGCTTGTATTCAGAACTTGTTTTAGTAATATTTAAAAGCAATTTCAGGTCAGATAGATTTGGTTTATTTGTATTAACAACATTTCCAGCACTGTTTAGGCTATATCAGGTCAGATGGAAGCCCGTCACTGAGACTCAATGCCACAATCTTTTTGAAGAGTGATTGGGATCTTCTTTTTGCATTATCAGAAAGACATAACCAGTCATGGAGCACAGGCTGGAATGGGAAACAACTCAGCAGCAGTAGCAAACTTCCTCGACCATGCACCGTGGCAAAAGTGCTTGTCTCAACTGGGATTCATGAAAACATGTTTGAATAAAATGATCTGCCATTTTTATCTCAATCATAATCAATCTGAATGACCTACTTTTTTCTCGTCCGAGTTCTCCAAGGCCCTCTGTATTTCTTTCATCCCTGCCCTGGTTACTCCGACTTTCTATCAACCTCAGATCCTTCAACACTTCTTCCCGCTCTTCCTCAAGTTTCTCAATTTCACGTCTGAAAATCACAATTGTCTTTTATAATACCTCAAAGAAAATCAGTCATGATTGTTTTAAAATGAGCTTTTTAATTTCTGTGAAATATTCATTACTGATGTTAATTATAAAATGCATTTTTTTTATAATATTTGATGATGAATGATGTTAGTCATCGAAATAAATAAAATAATTTTTACTTTACGGAACTTTTAAAATGAAAACCATAATAATAGTCAGAATATCCTATTTCAAATTCTACCATTTAACAGCCTCAGGACCAATCAAACCTAAATATGAGAAGCCTCTGTTTAATTTGCGATCAAGTTTACTTTTGTTTTTTGATGAGATCTTGTGACTCGAGGCAGTAGGCTTTGCGGTCTCCGTCCATGAGTCGGAGTTGCCGCAGAAGTCTCTGCAGCTCCTGCTCCCTCTCCGCCATTCCGTCGATGTCGGCATCGCTCGTGTCGGATCTGGCTGACCGTGCTCGATGCATCTTTGTTGCTGCACAAAAAAAAAAATTAAATGAGAAATAGATTAAAAGATAAGAATAAAATTAGGCAGATTTTTTTTCTGATATGAATAAAATTATAAAATAAATAATTTCACAGGTCAGAGAGAGTTGACCTCCATATTCTAATGTATTCATATTGGGAGTATTTACATACATTATAACATCCCCTCCACTGATAATAATAAACATTTGGTGGTCATCATATATGTGAAGACATGATGAGAGAAGTGAGGTGATATTCGTCTACAATGAGTCATGTCTATGGAGAGAAGTGAGGTGACGTGTCTACAATGAGTCATATCTGTGGAGAGAAGTTAGGTGATATTTGTCTACACTGAGTCATGTCTATGGAGAGAAGTGAGGTGACGTGTCTACAATAAGTCATGTCTACGGAGAGAAGTGAGGTGACGTGTCTACAATGAGTCATATCTGTGGAGAGAAGTTAGGTGATATTTGTCTACACTGAGTCATGTCTATGGAGAGAAGTGAGGTGACGTGTCTACAATAAGTCATGTCTACGGAGAGAAGTGAGGTGACATTCGTCTACAATGAGTCATGTCTGTGGAGAGGTGACGTGTCTAAAATAAGATATGTCTACAGAGAGAAGTGAGGTGATATTCGTCTACAATGAGTCATGTCTACGGAGAGAAGTGAGGTGACGTGTCTACAATGAGTCATATCTGTGGAGAGAAGTTAGGTGATATTTGTCTACACTGAGTCATGTCTACGGAGAGAAGTGAGGTGATATTTGTCTACAATGAGTCATGTCTACGGAGAGAAGTGAGGTGATATTCGTCTACAATGAGTCATGTCTACGGAGAGAAGTGAGGTGATATTCGTCTACAATGAGTCATGTCTACGGAGAGAAGTGAGGTGATATTCGTCTACAATGAGTCATGTCTGTGGAGAGTTCTATGTGAGGTGACGTGTCTACAATAAGTCATGTCTTCAGAGAGAAGTGAGGTGACATTCGTCTACAATGAGTCATGTCTGTGGAGAGTTTAAGTGAGGTGACGTGTCTACAATGAGTCATGTCTGTGGAGAGGTGACGTGTCTACAATAAGTCATATCTATGGTATTATATTATAAGTGACCAAACTGTCACAACATTTCAATGACCACTGGCATCTGACAATTTTTTTTAATAAAAAAAACATAATAGTATCTATTATGTGTTTGTATTCCTATGTACATATTGTGAATATTATATATGTTTTATGATATACGCCATATACTATGTTATATAAATAGTGTATATTATATAATGACGTCATTGAGAGCGGGCATTGTGCCATTTACATTGTGAGGTGGAAAAAAATGTATTTGATGATAGTGATCTATAATACAGTGTACATACAGAAATGATGGATGCCAACGGACTGTGAGTACACTAATTTGCTTTGTAAACTGTACGTCTTAATTTAATGAACAGTCAATAACTATTCTGGTACTGTCAGTATTCTAACAATTATCAGTACTGTAACTAATTGTTACAGTACTGACAGTATTGATATATACGATCATGCCACACTACATAACTTTACAAGTCCGATCCAAACCTCAATATGATCATACATATACATTACCATATAATGTCATACAGCCAGTTGTCTGACATTATACAGTCATGCAAAAGTGCTCAGCTGCATGGCATTATATGGTCATGCATACCAAATGCATGGCACAATATGGTCATGCCATGACCTTGGGTGACCTCATTTGATCATGTTTATGTATGACCAAATAAATTCAAGACTCCAAACTGTTGACCATGAGCACTCGAATTTACCAGGAAGTGAACAAACAATCTGATACAACAGAAAACATTCTTTAGAACACCATTTCTCAAAATTTTCTTTATTTATCTTATTAAATTGAATGGCAACCTTGCCATGCTTTTGAAAAGAAAATGTAGATTTTTTTATTGTAATTGATTTTACTTTATTAAGAAACTATTCATAGTTTAATAATTGTAAAAAATGCCCTGCTCTTTCCGAAGAGCTTCAATATAGTTTGTAATTGCTAAAATATTGGGTAAAGTCTGAATTCAAAGGTGATTTTTTTTTCTGATTTTCTAAGAACAATATATTTATTGTTTTACAGTGGAAGACAATTACACACATTAAAAGTACAAATCAATTAGACAGTATTTCGTGACAATTTACATGCTGCACAGAACATGAAGACACACGTAACATTTTATTTTCACCAAGAATTGTTACCAGGATTATTTCCGCTATCTGCTGGACCGGAAGCTTGTGGTGCTGCCATCTGGTAATCAAAAACTTTCCCATGAATAATTTCATTTTTTTTTTTAGTCATCTCTTCAGGTTAAATATATAGTTTTTACCCAGTGATGAAAGTCGGCATTCAGGAAAAAACCTGAAACCCTTAAAAATTAACCTGAAGATACCCCTACCCCCTTTCAGAAATGTCATTTTTGGATGTTTTAGACTGAGTTCAGACCATTTTGAATTTCACATTTGAAGAAAAAAAACCTGAATTCAGGTTATTTCCTGAACACTTTCATCATTTTGATGATGAATACAGGTAATTTACCTGTATTCATCATCAACATAGACTTGAAATCCACTGTTTCCAGAAACACCACATACTGGCCATATATGTGAGTGTCCCCCCTGAATTTGTTGTTTGTTAACTGATAATCTACTTATGTGTCATTCATTATACCTATTTCCTGCGAACACTTTGATCAGCCCTGCTTGTAATTAAAAAAAAGTTGAGTTGAATCCTTTGATCATTGTTCAATATATCTACAACAATTATAAAATCCATCTCATTTATGTTACAGTCTGTAGGATCAATAAATGTCTGTCTTATTTGTCCTCAAAGGTATATTACTCTTATTCATTTAATCCTTTGAAACTAAAATCATTTTTACCCCATTTTTTTAGTGAAAACATGGTCCTGAGAAACTAAGAATGATTTGTACAAGAGGATCATTTATGATATCACTCAATATCTGTAATTAAACAGCTTTCTTCAAATACTTCAAGCAAATAGACTTCTGTTTTTATAAAATGTATATGTGTGTGTGTGTGTGTGTGTGTTTGTGTTTACATCTACAGATTGCAAGAACTGTACCAGTTCTGCCCAATCGCTGTCACGTCCCAAAGGCGTCACAGCAAATATCCAATTAGGTCAAGAAATATCCAGGGCCTAAGTTCAAATTGACGGAACTGATATTTGTTGGTACCCCATCAGTTATTAAACTGTAAATACTATTCGACATCGACTTTTACGTTGGAGCCATTCTGATTCACCCCCTCGTTAAGTTGGGGCTGTAATCATGACCAGAGCGCCTGAGGACGGTGGGTGATAGGGCATTCTCAGCAGTTGGTCCCAAACTATGGAATGGCCTTCCTATTGACCTCAGGACATGCCCCTCAGCTGACCTCTTCAAGAGCAAGCTGAAAACCTACCTGTTCAAAACTCATGTTTTGAATAAAGCGCTATGAACAGATTATCTGGTATTCAGCGCTATATAAGTTTTATTATTATTATTATTATTATAGAGTTCTGTGGCCGCAACAGGAGTTAGCATGCAAATGTGCATGCGAACACGTTTTTATTATCCACAATTGTTTTCCTCTTGTTTTCATGATATCATACATATCAAAATCATTTCTGTATGTGAATTATTGTGAGATATAAATGTTAAAACTTTAAAACTACAATTTTAATATTCGCAATTACGGCAGTTCAAAATCGCAGTAAAATCTATGTTTCATTTATATAAATGGCTATTCTTTCCACCTCCCGCTTGAATCAAGATAATGATAATGACTGGTAACCGATCATTTTCTTAATTTCAAATGATAGGTAACCAGTAGATGGATATTGACAGCTTTGGGACCCCTTGCCCAATCGGCGTCAATAGTCATCCGCTAGATGTCAGGGCAGTTCAAAGTCAGTCATTATCCAGTGGATATTTCCATGATGGCCCCTGGACTGTCAATAGTCGTCCCAAAGCTATCACATGCCCAATCTCCATCAAAAGTTGTGGATATTGATAACTTTGGGTCCATGACGGCAATTGGGGGCAGCAAGAACGGACAACCGTTTACAGCTGAACACTATATCGACATGAAGAAAAGGAGTTCTTGATTTTTTTTTTTTCAAAATATCATGTGTGAAGATGTCATGACTACAGTACACATTCTCTTTCAGAAAGTTTTTCTGGTCATGGAACTGAAGTCAATGAAGATATGCAGTGTCATTCGAGTTTGTCTCCTTTCACTTTCAGAATATAAAACAAACACTTGATTCTTGAAAATGTTTATCAATTCTAGAGATACCTATATGATTAAATGTGCATGAAGTATTGTAAGTTCCTTGCTCGTAAATGTTGGAGGTACCGTGCTGAGTTCTGCCATTTTAATTTATAAATCCAAACCATATTTTGTTGACATGGTCATGAGATAAAACCAATTTTCATGATCTGATGATATTTCAGCAGCCGTTAAAACAGTTGATATACTAAATGATTAAAGGCATCAGCGCAAATAAACTGCAGTCTGAATTTTTTTAGAAATAATAGCTAATTCTAACTCACCTTGTGTTTTCTGGTATCAAATCATAAAATTATCAGCAAGTTGAGGGAAGTGTTTGACAGCTTGACCTGGTTGCCAAGCAGCCTGGGTCCACAACGAGGCCAGATCAAGGTGCGTACCCTCGCACAGTGTCCCCACCAAGCAAAAATTTTAAATACAAATGTATGCATGCATTGAGTTAATCCGCCCAAACCACACATGGAAGCTGCAATAAAATTGAATTTAATCGGATTCAATGTGATTTTTTTTCTTTAGAAGGAGCATGCTGTAAGATACGTTTTATCGACCGCCGTGCTTTTGTACAGGAATGGAAATATTTTTTCCTCAATTTATATGCAAGTTAAATAAATTGTTTTGTTTTTTGTTTTTTTTTATTATTAAATTTTAAACTTAAACCTTACACATGTGAGATAACCACATAAAAACAATGAAAAAAGAGAGACACTTGCATAAATTAGAGGCAGTTTCAAGGAAAAATTAATTATTAAGATTATGTATGAATTAAATTAATGTATGAATAAATCAAATTAATGTATGCTATTTATTTAAAAAGAAAAAAAAGTTTAATGAGAGACTGACACCATATTCCAGCCTATGTGAAATAAATACATCGTTTCTGCAATGATGGCAGCCCATTAATTATGAATTACATGTATATAAACCAGTGTGGCGGAACGATGATTCACGTTGTTGACTCGGAATCCCTCAGCTATTAATAAACTTCAGAAGCACGTGACGATTACCCCGTCAAATGATATGACGTCACGTTTCAGGCGTTTATATTTGAAAACAAACACATTGAAGAGCATTAAACCAATACAACCTTCGCGACGAAGAGAGATCCACTGCAATATTACTCGGAGTGAGTAGATTTCTATCTTAATTCTTGCTCTTTATAATGTTCTTTGCATGTGTATCGGTAATATCTTTTAGTAATGTTCAGCATACTTCACACCAAAATGTCAGGCAATACGAGTACAATAATCAATATATCTCACAGGTAAAGATGATCATGATTCATGGTAATGTACAACTGCCAGCTAGCTATCAGTATCACTGTTTTATAGTTTTGACTTATATAACTGATGGCACGATAAGTGTATATAAGGTGTTTTGCCTCATCTATGTCAATTGTTGATACTTTTCTTCAATTTATGTTAGCCAATAAATTGCCCTGTTGTGGAATTCAAAGGTGTCAAATTCTAGGACAGATAAAAAATGCTGATCATTCTGATTGAAAGATGTCAGTTTCTAGGACTTGCAGACAGCGCAGTCAGCATGGTCATATATGATGGTCGGGTGTATGTCATATGAACTTGGAGGGAAAATGCTGATTGAAAGATGTCAGTTTCTAGGACTTGCAGACAGCGCAGTCAGCATGGTCATATATGATGGTCGGGTGTATGTCATATGAACTTGGAGGGAAAATGCTGATTGAAAGATGTCAGTTTCTAGGACTTGCAGACAGCGCAGTCAGCATGGTCATATATGATGGTCGGGTGTATGTCATATGAACTTGGAGGGAAAATGCTGATTGAAAGATGTCAGTTTCTAGGACTTGCAGACAGCGCAGTCAGCATGGTCATATATGATGGTCGGGTGTATGTCATATGAACTTGGAGGGAAAATGCTGATTGAAAGATGTCAGTTTCTAGGACTTGCAGACAGCGCAGTCAGCACGGTCATATATGATGGTCACGTGTTATATAAACTTGGAGGGAAAATGCTGATTGAAAGATGTCAGTTTCTAGGACTTGCAGTCAGCATGGTCATATATGATGGTCGGGTGTATGTCATATGAACTTGGAGGGAAAATGATGATTGAAAGATGTCAGTTTCTAGGACTTGCAGTCAGCATGGTCATATATGATGGTCGGGTGTATGTCATATGAACTTGGAGGGAAAATGCTGATTGAAAGATGTCAGTTTCTAGGACTTGCAGACAGCGCAGTCAGCATGGTCATATATGATGGTCACGTGTATGTCATATGAATTTGGAGGGAAAATGCTGATTGAAAGATGTCAGATTCTAGGACTTGCAGACAGCAGTCAGGTGTATGTCATATGATCTTGGCTCAGCTTGGTGCAGGGAGTGGCGACATACTGCACTTGCATTAACTGAAGCAAGCTTTAATTGATCCCTGCAGTGAGTGGCTGTTTCAATCGTTCCCCTTTGCTATTCGACCATTCCCCTATGAATGTACATTACCTCTTCAACTCTGCCTGTTTGAATGTATTACGGTATATACATGAAAATCAAATTACCTACATCTACTTTCCACTTTTTCTTTTCAATATGAATTTTATATTCAGAGTCATGTAGCCTTCTCAAAGGATATTTCGTGAGTTTTGAGCCATTACATAGTGACGAGGGTTGACGTGTTGTGGGCCTCTTTCCGCTAGCCACGGTCAAACTGGGGGACAGAATTGGTTCCCATTGTCGAATCATGATAATATCCAAGAGGATGCCAGCAACCCAATAATCACTGACAAAGATTGCTGTTAGATATTCAGTTCGATGGCAGACATTTTATTCTAATGGAAAAAATGTTAAAATATGTGCTTTGTCTTACTTGGTGAACACTATATTTACCCTTAACAGATGAGCCTATATTATTTGTTTTTGATTGGCAGGACTAACCATTTTTTTTTCTTTTGGACTTGGGTATCTGGATACAAGGTTGATCAAATTTATAACCTTGATCATTTATAGCTCCACAAAGTACTGGGGTCAAAATTGTCAAGAAGTGTGACATCTGTTAGGGGTTAAACATACACAGTGGAATAAACATTCTATTTATTTGTTACTGCTACAATTTTAACAATTAAAGGACTGTTTTTGTCCACATACATTTTACATGTTTTAAGTGGAGGGAGCTTACGGCCGCTGAGCATGTTGAACTATCCCATCTGCATTAAGCCCTAAATAGACTGGGCTCCGTCTCAATCCCAAGTTAGACTGTTACAGGCCACTGAAAACAGCCCACATCTGTGTGGGAAAAAATAAATAGATAATTCATGGTGGCTGTCATGATCATGGACACAAATTCAAAAACCTGCCATCTTGAGGCAAATTATCTCCAAAGTTAAATGAAAAAAAAACTGGGTTGGATCATAAAGTACCGGTAGGCCACTAAATGTATATCAGTGGCATTTTGCACCTGGAAAAGTTCATTTGACAATGTCCTAGAATATGCCTTTTGGTATTTTTTCATAATCAGTTATGGAAACCATGATTATTTTTGGTCCTACTACAGTCATTGCATTTCAGCAGAGCATATGTAGTGCCTTATTGATAAAGGAGTAGGTTGATCATTTGATCTAAAACATTCTGGCAGGAAATAGTGTCTTAATTATTTGGCACTGCTTTGACAGACTCGATCTCCTTTTTAAAATTATATGATTATGAATAGTTGATTCAAGTTCATGTATAAAGGGCTTGTATTGATTGCCATTCATGCAGGTTTGTCTGATCAATAAAGACATCAGGCCCACATCCAGGGGGAGGCTGTTGCCATTACTGATCAGACCCCCTCTGAAATAAAAGCTTAATCCAAACTTCAAACACTTGGGGAACTGTGAAAAATAACAAGACAGGCCTTGACATACACACTGGTCCCGTAGCCCAGGGCCACCAGACCCTCTGTTTGGTGAATGCTTTTTTCTAGTGGCCCAGTTGGGCAACCACATTTTTGGTCTTTTAGTGGTTGAAACTATCTTGATTTTATTCAAATCCTTGTTAGATATTTATCTCCTCTCATGATTAATGTAAGTTTTGATTGGGACATGTAAGCCCCGCTAGTTAGTTACCACTCAGCCTTGTTGCTCTTTATTGTATCACACATCCTATTAGAATCTTATAAAGAGAAAAAAATGGTTGCCCAGTTGCACCTCCAGAGCATGCGAAGTGGTGGCCCAACTGGGCAACCAAAATTTTTCTCTTTATGTCAAAGCCTGACAATAAATAGAAAAAGTAATGAATTTTAGGCATTTCATTCACCAATTTTGAAGATGAAACCCCCCACACCTGTACATTTACCAGTCACCTTTCACCTGCAGTTGCCTGGGTTCAGCAATAAATTGGTGTCAATGGTTTATTAAACATGTTTGACAGCATCATTCGTGGGACAGCTGCAATGCATATTGATCTGCTGCTGGTTTGCATCTGTGCTGAATCAATGCAGGATGGAGATATAAAAATTGATGGATATAGTGTAAAAAAGGGTAATGATAAATCAATGTGAGATGTATATAAACATTGATAAATATAATGTTGAACTAATGTAATGTATGATTAGTGATAATATTCAGGGTGTACATTTTTTAAGGATAGATGAAGGATAAATAGGCCAGAAGTGGAAGTAGTTTGGTAAAAACAATTCTCACCAGGTGTCTCTTGCATCATGAACAATGCATGCTAGGAAGGGTTTGTAGACAGCAGATATGATGACAACAAACCTCTGCTGGTATTGAGTGTTGTATAAAGTAAAGACATTTAGGCAGCAGCTCACACAGTGTGTCCCCATCCATGGAAACTTAGTGTACAATGAAGCCAATAACAATCTGGGAAGAAATGACAATATGTGTGGCATTATACAAGGTATATTATGTTGTTATCTGTATTCAGGCCACTGGCATGGGGATGGGACAGGATTCCTGATATTTAGCAGGGACTATGAATTAAATAGGAGTGGAGTGTGACTGCACTTAACAGCTTGCAGCACACAGGAAAAGACCTACGTCATAAGGTGGTCAGATATCAACCAGTGCGATGTACTTAGTATTAACATGATTAAGGAAACTGGCGTTAATTAGCCATACATACTATTGTTAACACCACAGATTATTTCAGTACTTATCGTAACATTTGTCACAAGGTACCTAGATTTTTCCAAGTGAAGTTAGAATCCAGAAACCTACTCTTTTTGGACCCAGGTAGTCAAACAAAATTGACAAATGTCAAACAAAATTTCTGTTTATGCCTCATATCTTTTTAGACAGTTTTATTGGTATAAAATTCCCAATCGTGAACACCAAGATTTGTTTCTCATTTCAGAGAATCATGCAGGGATATGATACACAGTACGGCCAAAACCCCTTAAATGATAAACAGCTGTACGGCACGGACAATGCAGGTTATGTCGGTTACCCTGGACAGGGGGCACCACCACCCAGCTATGCAGTAGCTACCGGACAAGCTCCTCCCTCCGGACCACCCCCTCCTCCACCCGGCTACACCCAGCAGTCGGAGGAGCAGCGGAAGCTCTGGAAGCAGGAGAAGGGATACCGGGACTGCTCTCTGATCATGTTTATGCTCCTGCTCGCCTGCATCGGCATGTTGATCTCGTTCGGAATTGTCTTCGCTGCCCCGTACTTCAAAGCCGTGAAATTCACAGAAGCAAACTGCACGGTCAATGTGGCCAAATTTAATGGCTTGGAAAAGGACTGTAGTTGTGGGAAAAACTGTGGGTAAGGAACATGTTGAGGCTCATTCTATTTTAGCTTATAAAACAATTGGAAGCCATAGTCAGACTTCTAATTAAGATTGTTAACCAGAAACTCATTTGCATTACTCATTCCCATTACTCATTAAGATTACTCCAGTCTTCCCGATAGTCATCAGACCTTCAACGGACATCGGTCCGATAAAGTTTACTTTTTTCCCGGACCGAAAGCATTTTTCCCGGACCGAAAAAAAAAAACGTGAAAAGTAAATACGCTCATATTGTCCGGGTACAAGCTTCCCAAATGGCGATACAATTAAATTTTTTGTTTAATTTACACGTAGATATATTCTGACACGTGTTGGCAACAGTCCGCCTCTATTCAATAAGTTTAAAGTATGCACAAGTCAGAGAAAATGCGAGTTTAGCAATGCTTAACTACGCATATAAGACACGAGGTCGCCATTACGAAAACCGGAAGTGACGGGGACAGGCTCTTATTTTTGGCGCGAAAATGATCGGACGCTATTCATTTGCATTGAAAATATTAATGTATTGCGCAATGATGGATCCCTGACACTTCATATTTACGTTTTACTTTTAAAATGACTGCCGAACTTGTCGAGGGATAAATTTTGAGAAAAGTTACAATTTTCACAAAAATACACGTCGGACATGAGGTCCGACTACGGCGGAAAAGATGCCGGACCGTGGTAAAAAATATCGGTCAGGACCGGCGGTCCGGCGGTTATCGGGAAGACTGTTACTCATTCCCATTACTCATTTACACTACTCATTAAGGTTACTCATCACATTAAGATTCACATTACTCATTAGGGTGTTTCATTTTTCGGACTTTTTTTCCGATCAAGCTGCTCATTAAAAGAAATGATCTCTGATATGTAGTAAACCCACAGAAAAAAATTAAGACCAATCGATCAACTTTTACACCCCCCCCCCCTACCACCTTGTATGTTTGACCTCGGAAATCAGTGCTCGGTGGCCATTTTCTGGTTAAAATTCAAGTCTCATTGCCTCATAATTTCATTTTATTCAACTCAGGTAGTGTCTGTGTCACACAAATGTAGTTTTAAAGGTTACTTAATAATTCAAGATCATTTCCATTTAATTTGGGTCAAAATCATTCAAATTCAAGACATTAATTCTGAAAAATATACATTTTTAAATTAATTTCACACTCATATCGGATAAATTTTTCACATTATTTCCACATTAACTTCAAATTGAGAATTATATTATAGTATGAAAATTCACAGATTTGTCTCCATTTCATTTTTAGCTCTGCTGAGACTCACAGAGCTTTAGGAGTGGGGAAAATGTCTGTCTGTCCGTCCGTCTGTCAAAATTTCTTTGAAAGTCTTCTTCTCCAAAAATTACCAGTAATATATGTTTCAAATTTTATACAGAGGTAGACATTGAGGCAAAGATTCAGATTCCTTCAAATCTTAGTGATGTCACCATTGACCTTAGTGCAGTGACCTCGAGGTTAGAAATTTTGTTCTGAGCATATTTCAGCAACCACTTAAAAGTGAATAAACATATGTCGATGGCCTTAGGGCTATGATTATCATTGCTTTTTTGTAATGTTTGTGAACATTTCTTCCTAACAGATCTTTTAAAACCAATTCAAGAGCAGAAGATGATATTGACCAATCAAAATGCATGTTACATATCAAATTTGGCCCCAACTTGTTATCTCAATTCTCATTGGCTAGTATTTCTCCTTGACAACATTTTGGGCTAAGATTATAGAAATTCAAGACATTAATTCGGAAAAATATACATTTTCAAATCAATTTCACACTCATATCGGATACATATGTTCACATTACAGGCCTTGACATTAACATTTGTGATCCACTTGCCCACCGGGCAAGTAAATTTTAAAATCTACTTGCCCTGAAATACAATTCACTTGCCCGGATAGAAAAATAAAAGCTATTTTTGAATAAAATAAGGATTTGTATTTTATATCTTATTTTATCAAAATTATCAAATTATTTTATCAAAATCTGTTCAATTTGTTCTGTTCACCAAAACTCGCACTAAAATACACTGATGAGATGTTCCAAATGTCTCAGCATCATGATGTTGTTCATGGAAAATTCCAAGACTTTTTGACTGGTACCCGATCATTATTTATATAAAATCTATGTAGATATTATGATAGGGGACCAGATTAAGAAACGCATTCGATTTATGTGTAAAGTCGTGCACGGTTGCAAAATGAGTCTATGTTAAATGCAGTACGAATCCCGAAAATGTGCTCGACTTTTGAACAAGAGTGCACCCGGCCAAGATAATCAATCGCAGACAAAATGGCGGCAATCGCATTCGAAGCTCTGTGCACAGTGATGAAAATTAATTTTTATTGGCTCTGGGGTATATTATTTCAACAAGATTACAGCACTTGCCCACCGGGCAAGTGGAAGAGAAACATCCAGTTGCCCGGACTTGCCCGACACATGTTAAATATAGCTCCGGGCAACCGGGCCACCGGTTAATGTCGAGGCCTGCATTATGTCCACATTAACTTCAAATTGAGATTTATATATATATTTTGACAATTCACAGATTTGTCTCCATCTCATTTTTAAGGAATTATGGAATTTTAAGTCTGTGTGAAGAAGAGACATGGACAATGAGACCTCTGTGAGCTCCCTTCTTTGCAGAGTTAGCTTAATCCTGGATGTCCTTCACTCCCATTTCTGCTGCATCTTTGACAAATGCCACTACTTTTACAATAGCTGCCATTTGTCTGTATTCCTCATCATCTTCCCAGTGCTCTGGTGGTAAATGGAGCTATCTTCCATCCATTCCTAGGAGTTCAAACAGGAGCCATGACTGTGACCCAATTGGGGAGTAGTGAGACATTTCCTTGGGAAGACTGGTTTTTCTGGAATGAATAGAGCAGGACTAGGCATAGCTTGAAGTTGTGTGGCAATGACAGTCTTCATCCCATCATTCAATGATCTGTCAAACAAGACAAATACCACCAGAGATACCAAAAATGACAGATACCACAAATGACTTATCATAGAGTTCTTGACCACGACAGCTATGGATGATGCATCAACTGCCTAAAATATATGACATAACGTGGTGTAAGAGAAATTGGGAGAAACATTTATATCTAATGTTAAAATGGATATGCAAAAGATAAATTTCAAACTGTGAATTAATAGCCGCAGAATTATATCACATCTCATAGTCACACATATCCACCCACAGCTGGAGATCTAAATTCGGAGCTGGAGCAACCAAGTGTACCTGAAGAAACTAAGGCCCATGAAACAGGGCAATGTGCTGGTCTAAACTATTATTGCCAACCAGTATTTCAGGTGTGATGAGATCTGGTCATGTTTCATCAGCCAGTTTTGCCATATTCATGATATACAATGCTGAGGCAAGAAATCAGGCATGATGAAGAGAATGTGGAGCTCACATGGCAAATTTGTCTTTGCCTTGATCTTATTCAACACAAGGTCTCATTACACCTGCAATACTGGCTAACTTTGATAGGATGGGCCAGTACATTTCCCTGTTCCATGGACTTTGGTTTCTTTAGGCATGCTGGGCTGCTCCAGGTCCACATTTTAATCTGTGGCTGTGAGATATGTGTGACTATCAGATGTGATATGATTCTGAGGCTATTAATTCACAGTTTGAAATTTATCTTTCACATATCCATTTTAACATTAAGCATAAATTGTTCTCCCAAATTCTCTTACACCATGTTATGTCATATATTTTAGGCAGTTGATGCATCATCCATAGCTGTCGTGGTCAAGAACTCTATGCTAAGTCACTTGTGGTATCTGACTGAGTAGTTTGTCTTGTTTGACAGATCATTGAATGATGGAATGAAGACTGCAATTATCACACAACTTCTAGGTATGCCTAGCCCTCTCTATTCATTCCAGAAAACCATTCTTTCCAAAGAAACATGCTTTAACAGGGAAATGTCTCACTACTCCCAGATTGGGTCACAGTCACGGCTCCTGTTTGAACTCCTAGGAATGAATGGAAGATGGCTCCATTTACCACCAGAGCACTGGCAAGATGATGACTAATACAAACAAATGACAGCTATTGTTAAAGTAGTGGCATTTGTCAAAGATGTAGCAGAAATGGGAGTGAAGGACAAATTTGAAACATATATTACTGGTAGTTTTGGAGAAGAAGACTTTCAAAGAAATTTTGACAGACGGACGGACAGACAGACATTTTCCCCACTCCTAAAGCTCTGTGAGTCTCAGCAGAGCTAAAAATGAAATGGAGACAAATCTGTGAACTTTCATACTATAATATAATTCTCAATTTGAAGTTAATGTGGAAATAATGTGAAAAATTTATCCGATATGAGTGTGAAATTAATTTGAAAATGTATATTTTAATGTCTTGAATTTGAATGATTTTGACCCAAATTAAATGGGAATGATCTTGAATTATTAAGTAACCTTTAAAACTACATTTGTGTGACACAGACAGTACCTGAGTTGAATAAAATGAAATTATGAGGCAATGAGACTTGAATTTTAACCAGAAAATGGCCACCGAGCACTGATTTCCGAGGTCAAACATACAAGGTGGTAGGGGGGGGGTCTAAAAGTTGATCGATTGGTCTTAAATTTTTTCTGTGGGTTTACTACATATCAGAGATCATTTCTTTTAATGAGCAGCTTGATCGGAAAAAAAGTCCGAAAAATGATACACCCTATTACTCATTAAGATTAATCATTCCCATTAATCATTAAGATTACTCATTCCCATTACTCATTAAGATTACTCATTCCCATTTCTCATTCACACTACTCATTAAGGTTACTCATTCCCATTTCTCATTCACACTACTCATTAAGGTTACTCATTCCCATTTCTCATTCACACTACTCATTAAGGTTACTCATTCCCATTTCTCATTCACACTACTCATTAAGGTTACTCATTCCCATTTCTCATTCACACTACTCATTAAGGTTACTCATTCCCATTTCTCATTTACACTACTCATTAAGGTTACTCATTCCCATTTCTCATTCACACTACTCATTAAGGTTACTCAACACATTAAGATTCACATTACTCATTAAGATTAGTCATTTCCATTACTCATTAACGTTAGGGGAACAGGGACTCTTCGAACAGATGATCACAACTGTATGAAATGTGTTGTTGACGGTTGCTGAGATACCAATAAGTAAGACGTCACTATTTCATTGATAAATAACCAAAGCGCCATTATGACGTCATTGCTCCTTCAACTACATAAAATAGTGCACCATTATAACCCACCAAAGCCAAATAATAGATAACATATTGCTGTTGAAAAGATATCAATGTTTTTAGATACAAATTGAAACGTCATTCAGTGATCTTTTAAATGTATGACTAATCCAATAGCCAGTAGCTGCTGCATTAGACCTCATCACTGCTCATTGATACAAAGTTAGAAGTAATCAAAATATCATATTTTTACAAATTTCCCACACTTTTTATGACAATAAGAACATCTGGAAGTTTAGTTACCAAAATTTAAGAGTAGCTTTACTCCAAATATTGTTTTATTTAGTTTAAATAGAGGGAATTTTGTTTAATGGTCTATATTTCGAATTATTTAACTTTCTTCAAGTTCAGGTCAAAACTCACATACCGTAATCCTATCAAAAATTTACACATATTTTAATTATTTTATATACAAAAACACAAATTACTTGAATTATAAGATATTATTTAAAATTCTTTCTATTTAAACTAAATAACTTAATTCTAGCTTAAGATTGATGCCTTTAAGTTAGTTATATACAGATTGATAGTGTGGTTGTTCCCAAAAAATGTTTTCCAAGTTAGCTCTATCCTCTCTTTAAATGTTCCCAAACAAACCATCTTTTTCTGGTTTTACTTCAACTTTTATTCTAAAATTATTAAAATTGATAAGACTCTTAGTGTTAAAAGCAAATTAAAAACCAAATTGAAGGAAAACTCCTTTCCATCGCATTTGACACATTAACAGCTGAAATCGTTTTTGTAGTTATTGTAATACAAATCCATAACCTTGCACTATATCAATTTTGAGGGTTGAAATTTGTGGGGCATGATTTTTTGGCGGGGAAAAAGAACTTTGGGAAACACTGTCCCGCCTAACATTAAGATTATTCATTCACATTACTCATTAAGATTACTCATTCACATTACTCGTAAAGATTACTCATTCACATTACTCGTTAAGATTACTCATTCACATTACTCATTAAGATTACTCATTCACATTACTCATTAAGATTACTCATTCACATTACTCGTTAAGATTACTCATTCACATTACTCATTAAGATTATTCATTCACATTACTCGTTAAGATTACTCATTCACATTACTCGTTAAGATTACTCATTCACATTACTCGTAAAGATTACTCATTCACATTACTCGTTAAGATTACTCATTCACATTACTCGTAAAGATTACTCATTCACATTAATTACTCATTAAGATTACTCATTCACATTACTCATTAAGGTTACTCATTCGCATTACTGACCAGATTACTCACTCAGATTACTCATTCATTCATATTCATTAAGATTACCTTCTCTCTCATATTACTCATCAGATTTCTCATTAAAGAGCTGTGTCAAACCATTTGCCAGTCATAGCCAAACATCTATTAGGTCACACTCAACCATGATAAAATGAGGCCACACCGGGCCATCACGTGGCTATTTTGTTTTTTGCACAAAGAATGGGTGATCAAATAACATAAAATGAGGCCACACCGGGCCATCACGTGGCTATTTTGTTTTTTGCACAAAGAATGGGTGATCAAATAACATAACAAATACTGTGACAAACCGGATGAGGTCACATGATGGTTATGTTTGACTTTATCAGGTCATGAATGACTTTGTCGCGTCATGCATGACTTCGTCGGGTAGTTGTTTGAATGGGTGACACCTATCAGTTGTTTGAATGGATGACACCTATATTGAGTTTTATTTCTGTATTTCAGGTCATCTTTCCCCTGTACTTCAATTTTGGTGACATTAGAAGATGTTCCAGAAGCTGTACCCCAAACACTTCTTGCTGTTAAACACAATAACCTTGGATCACAGGTAAGTTCTTCTTACTTGTATAGCTGTGGTTATAGAATCACAGGTTTGCACGTCTTACTTGTATAGCTGTGGTTACAGGATCACAGGTTTGTACCTCCCACTTGTATAGCTGTGGTTACAGGATAACAGGTTTGTACCTCCCACTTGTATAGCTGTGGTTATAGGATCACAGGTTTGTACTTCCTACTTGTATGGCTGTGATTATAGGATCACGGGTTTGTACTTCCTACTTGTATGGCTGTGGTTATAGGATCACAGGTTTGTACCTCCCACTTTTATAGCTGTGGTTATAGGATCACAGGTTTGCACGTCCTACTTTGATAGCTGTGGTTATAGGATCACAGTTTTGTACTTCCTACTTGTATGGCTGTGGTTATAGGATCACAGGTTTGTACTTCCTACTTGTATGGCTGTGGTTATAGGATCACAGGTTTGTACTTCCCACTTGTATAGCTGTGGTTATAGGATCACAGGTTTGTACTTCCTACTTGTATGGCTGTGGTTATAGGATCACAGGTTTGTACCTCCCACTTTGATAGCTGTGGTTATAGGATCACAGGTTTGTACCTCCCACTTTTATAGCTGTGGTTACAGGATCACAGTTTTGTACCTCCCACTTTGATAGCTGTGGTTATAAGATCACAGGTTTGTACCTCCCACTTTGATAGCTGTGGCTACAGGATCACAGGTTTGTACCTCCCACTTGTATAGCTGTGGTTACAGGATCACAGGTTTGTACCTCCCACTTGTATAGCTGTGGTTACAGGATCACAGGTTTGTACCTCCCACTTGTATAGCTGTGGTTACAGGATCACAGGTTTGTACCTCCCACTTGTATAGCTGTGGTTACAGGATCACAGGTTTGTACCTCCCACTTGTATAGCTGTGGTTATAAGATCACAGGTTTGTACCTCCCACTTTTATAGCTGTGGTTACAAGATCACATGTTTGTACCTCCCACTTTTATAGCTGTGGTTATAAGATCACATGTTTGTACCTCCCACTTTTATAGCTGTGGTTATAGGATCACAGGTTTGTACTTCTTACTTGTATAGCTGTGGTTATAGGATCACAGGTTTGCACTTCCTACTCGTATAACTGTGAGATTGAAGAATGAATTGAAGCCAGAAAATTATAAAAAATGTTATTACATGTCACCATTATTATATTTTATCACTTAAAGGGCAACTTTCACTTCTCTGACAGACTTTTGTAGTTTGGAAGAAAATTATAATGCACATTGATCTGTGGGCTATGTTAGCATGGTTGCATAACGGAAGCATGATTTTTGGGGAGGAATACTGTATACCGAGAAAAATTCGCGCCTAGTTATTTTCGCGCCATCGCCGTTTAAGACAGGTTCGCGCCGTTTTATTTTCGCGAATTTTGGATTTCTAGTACATAATATTATCACAAATTACGCTTTGCAGGTCGAGAACAGAACTAAACCATCCATTATTGCGCAGTATATTAACAATCGTTTTCGCGCTAAAACAAGAGCCTCTTCCCGTCACTTCCGCCTTCCAAAATTGCGACCACGTGTTGTGTTGATAATTGGAATCAGTGAGAACAAAGTGTTTCGAAATAATATTGGGTAAATACCTTTATTTATCATTTAAATGCAATTAAAATCAATCTGCTACTACTGATATCGCTACGTCACTCCCGCTTTTTACCCTCAGCCCCTGATGTAATCAGGCTGAGGGTATTGCAGTACTCCTGGCGTGGGTATGTATGTATGTCTGTATGTATGTATGTATGTATGTATGTATGTCTGTAGCGAACATCCTTGTCATCGCGATAACTCAAGAACAAATGATGGCAGCTTCATGAAACTTGACACACATATGCATCTGGTGAAAACCTCGGACGAGTTCGATGGACGGCGACCTTGACCTATTTTTCAAGGTCACAGGGACAATTATGTGAAATCCCAAGAATCACAATAACTCAAGAACGAATGATGGCAGCTTTATGAGATTTGACACACATAAGCATCTGGTGAAGACCTCAGAATTTTTCCTATGAAACATGACCTTCACCTACTTTTCAAGGTCACAGGGACAATTATGTGAAATCATCTTGTCATCGCGATAACTCGAGAACAAATGATGGCAGCTTCATGAAACTTGACACATATAAGCATCTGGTGAAAACCTCTGACGAGTTCGATGGACGGTGACCTTGACCTATTTTTCAAGGTCACAGGGACAATTATGTGAAATCCCAAGAATCGCATAACTCAAGAACGAATGATGGCAGCTTTATGAGATTTGACACCCATAAGCATCTGGTGTAGACTTCAGAATTGTTTCTATAAAACATGACCTTCACCTACTTTTCAAGGTCACATGGACAATTATGTGAAATCATCCTTGTCATTGCGATAACACGAGAACAAATGATGGCAGCTTCATGAAACTTGACACATATAAGCATCTGGTGAAAACCTCGGACGAGTTCGATGGACGGTGACCTTGACCTATTTTTCAAGGTCACAAGGACAATTATGTGAAATCCCAAGAATCGCATAACTCAAGAACAAATAATGGCAGCTCTATGAGATTTGACACTCATAAGCATCTGGTGTAGACTTCAGAATTGTTTCTATAAAACATGACCTTCACCTACTTTTCAAGGTCACATGGACAATTATGTGAAATCATCCTTGTCATTGCGATAACACGAGAACAAATGATGGCAGCTTCATGAAACTTGACACATATAAGCATCTGGTGAAAACCTCGGACGAGTTCGATGGACGGCGACCTTGACCTATTTTTCAAGGTCACAGGGACAATTATGTGAAATCCCAAGAATCACAATAACTCAAGAACGAATGATGGCAGCTTTATGAGATTTGACACACATAAGCATCTGGTGAAGACCTCAGAATTTTTCCTATGAAACATGACCTTCACCTACTTTTCAAGGTCACAGGGACAATTATGTGAAATCATCTTGTCATCGCGATAACTCGAGAACAAATGATGGCAGCTTCATGAAACTTGACACATATAAGCATCTGGTGAAAACCTCGGACGAGTTCGATGGACGGTGACCTTGACCTATTTTTCAAGGTCACAGGGACAATTATGTGAAATCCCAAGAATCGCATAACTCAAGAACGAATGATGGCAGCTTTATGAGATTTGACACCCATAAGCATCTGGTGTAGACTTCAGAATTGTTTCTATAAAACATGACCTTCACCTACTTTTCAAGGTCACATGGACAATTATGTGAAATCATCCTTGTCATTGCGATAACACGAGAACAAATGATGGCAGCTTCATGAAACTTGACACATATAAGCATCTGGTGAAAACCTCGGACGAGTTCGATGGACGGTGACCTTGACCTATTTTTCAAGGTCACAAGGACAATTATGTGAAATCCCAAGAATCGCATAACTCAAGAACAAATAATGGCAGCTCTATGAGATTTGACACTCATAAGCATCTGGTGTAGACTTCAGAATTGTTTCTATAAAACATGACCTTCACCTACTTTTCAAGGTCACATGGACAATTATGTGAAATCATCCTTGTCATCGCGATAACACGAGAACAAATGATGGCAGCTTCAAGAAACTTGGCACACAAAAGCATCTGGTGAAAACCTGGGACGTGTTTGATGGACGGCGACCTTGACCTATTTTTCAAGGTCACGGACAATTATGTGAAATTCCAAGAATCGCAATAACTCAAGAACGAATGATGGCAGCTTTATGAGATTTGACACACACAAGCATCTGATGAAGAGCTCAGAATTGTTTCTATGAAACATGACCTTCACCTACTTTTCAAGGTCACAGGGACAATTATGTGAAATCATCCTTGTCATCGTGATTACTCAAGAACAAATGATGGCAGCTTCATGAAACTTGACACGCATAAGCATCTGGTGAAAACCTCAGACTAGTTCGATGGATGGCGACCTTGACCTAATTTTTCAAGGTCACAGGGACAGTTGATAACTCAAGAACAAATGATGGCAGCTTCATGAATCTTTACACGCATAAGCATCTGTTGAAAACCTCCGACTAGTTCGGTGGACGGCGACCTTGACCTATTTTTCAAGGTCACAGGGACAGTTATGTGAAATCCCAAGAATCGCAATAACTCAAGAACAAATGATGGCAGCTTTATGAGATTTGACACACATAAGCATCTGGTGAAGACCTCAGATTTTCTCTATGAAACATGACCTTCACCTACTTTTCAAGGTCACAGGGACAATTATGTGAAATCATCCTTGTCATCGCGATAACTCGAGAACAAATGATGGCAGCTTCATGAAACTTGACACGCAGAAGCATCTGATGAAAACCTCAGACATTTTTGTATGGAACATGACCTTCACCTACTTTTCAAGGTCACAGGAACAATTATGTGAAATCCCTATCATTGCTATAACTCGAGAACAAATGATGGCAGCTTTATGAGACTTGACACACATAAGCATCTGGTGAAGACCTCAGACTTCTCTTGATGGAACATGACCTTCACCTACTTTTCAAGGTCACAGGGACAATCATGTCAAATCCACGTCATTGCAATAATTTAAGAGCAAATAATGGCAGCTTCATGAAAATTGACACACATAAGCATCTGGGAAGACTCCAGATGAGTTTGATGGACGGTGACCTTAACCTGCTTTTCAAGGTCACCGGCCCATCTCAATAATTCTAGAGTAAATGATGACAGTTTCATGATACTTGACACACCTAAGCTATCAAAGGAAGTAGATTTTATGGGGTTTTTTTACCCCTGCATCAATTTGCCTTGGTACAGTGACGTTTTGTTCACAAATATTGTGTGGAGCGAATGTTGTGCAATGAGTTACCAGGGCTGAGGGTTGATGCATCTCTGATGCCTATGTTTAAAATGACGACCTCGTATTGCATAATGCATGATAAATGAATGGATGGTTTTGTTCTGTTCTTGACCTGCAAAGCGAATATTTATCATTTAAAACGCAATTAAAATCAATCTGCTACGTCTGATGTCTATTATTTCGAAACACTTTGTTTTGACTTTGTTCTCACTGATTCCAATTATCAGCGTTCACAGTTTTGCATTTCGTCATTGTTTCCACTGCTTTGAGTCGTGTCTTCCCTTTTTGACAGAAATGCCTTCACACGTGGATCGATTTTAATTGCGTTTTAAATGATAAATAAAGGTATTTACCCAATATTATCACAAACTATGCTTCGCAGGTCGAGAAATAACCATGAAGTAAAACGTAAATATCATGTACGTGGCATCGCAGTAATTCACGTCCGCAACACGAGAAAAAGCCAGGGATCCATCATTGCGCAATATATTAATATTTCAATGCGTGTTGATAGACTCCAATTGTTTTCGCGCCAAAAATAAGAGCTTGTCCCCGTCACTCCCGCTTTTTAACATGACGACCTCATATTGTGTAATGCATCTTCAATTTCGCGTCCATTTAATTTCGCGAATGACGTCCTGGCGCGAATTTACGCGAAAATAAAAAGGTCGCGAAAATTTGTCATGCAGGTTTAAAAAAATGACGTCATCGTGGGGCAATTACCGACTTATATAACTACCGTATTTACTCGTGTATAAGACGACTCGTGTATAAGACGAACCCCCAAAATTGAGGTTATTTAAAAAAAAAAAAACAATTTCCGAATATAAGACGAGTTGGTTTTTCTTGACATATCGGCTCTGCTACCATTCAAGCTTCAGCTGAAGCTTGGCGGTCATTTTAAAAGTGAAACTTAAATATGCTTACGATATAAGATCTTAGCAGTCTTATACACGAGTAAATACGGTAAAACGTAAATACGATGTTCGTATTTTCATAATAACGGATATCAGACGTAGCGGGTCGATTTTAATTGCGTTTTAAATGATAAATAAAGGTATTTACCCAATATTATCACAAATTGTTCAAGAACAGAACAAAACCATCAATCCATTTAAAACGCAATTAAAATCGATCCACGTGTGAAAGCATTTCTGTCCAAGCGGGAAGACACGACTCAAAGCAGTGGAGACAATGACGAAACGCAAAACTGTGAACGCTGATGATTGGAATCAGTGAGAACAAAGTCGAAACAAAGCGTTAATTGCATTTCAAATGATCTGATAAATAAAGGTATTTACCCAATATTATCATAAATTATGCATTTCGTCATTGTTTCTACTGCTTTGAGTCGTGTCTTCCCGCTTGGACAGAAATTTGATGTGCGGCAACACGAAGAGAAGCCAGGGATCCATCGTTGCGCAATATATTAAATTTTTCAATGCGAGTTGATACACTCCATTTGTTTTCGCGCCAAAAATAAGAGCTTGTCCCCGTCACTCCCGCTTTTTAAAATGACGACCTCGTATTGCGTAATGCATTTAAATGGATGAATGGTTTTGTTCTGTTCTCGACCTGCAAGGCATATATTGTGCTAATGTTGGGTATATACTTTTATTTATCATTTAAAACGCAATTAAAATCGATCCACGTGTGAAGGCATTTGTCAAGAAGGGAAGACACGACTCAACGCAACACGTGGTCGCAATTTTGAAAGGCGGAAGTGACGGGAAGAGGCTCTTGTTTTTAGCACGAAAACGATTGTTAACTCATTTTGAAATATTAATATATTGCGCAATAATGGATGGTATTATTCTGTTCTCGACCTGCAAAGCGTAATTTGTGATAATATTATGTATATACCTTTATTTATCATTTAAAACGCAATTAAAATCGATCCACGTGTGATAGCATTTCTGTCAAAAAGGGGAAGACACGACTCAAAGCAAGGACGTCACGTACATCGTATTACATTCTACATCGTGGAGAAATTCTTGCGAAAAATAATTTGTGATAATATTGGGTAAATACCTTTATATATCATTTAAAACATATTATTTCGAAATGCTTTGTTTTGACTTTGTTTTCACTGATTTCAATTATCAGCGTTCACAGTTTTGCATCTCGTCATTGTTTCCACTGCTTTGAGTCGTGTCTTCCCTTGTTGACAGAAATGCTTTCACACGTGGCTCGATTTTAATTGCGTTTTAAATGGATTGATGGTTTTGTTCTGTTCTCGAACAATTTGTGATAATATTGGGTAAATACCTTTATTTATCATTTAAAACGCAATCAAAAAGGGAAGACACGACTCAAAGCAGTGGAGACAATGACGAAACGCAAAACTGAACGCTGATAATTGGAATCAGTGAGAACAAAGTCAAAACAAAGCGTTTTGAAATAATAGATCAATAATATTGGGTAAATACCTTTATTTATCATTTAAAACGCAATTAAAATCAATCTGCTACGTCTGATATTCGTTATTTCGAAAATATGAACATCGTATTTACGTTTTACCGTATTTACGTTTTACCGTAAATACTCGAGTATAAGACTGCTCTCGTGTATAAGACGACCCCCTAAACATTAACTAAGAGTTTTTGGAAAAAAACCTCGTCTTATACACGAGTATATACGGTAATTAGGAAACAAAGAAGAATGTAGCTGAAAGAGCGATGTTACGATTTTCGGTATTAGGATAGATGCACTATAGTATGGTTATGTGCGTTGGAAAGAACATGAAAAATATGACATTTTTGTGTAAAAAGCATGACAATCGGACCAATATTAGCAAAGTTATGACAAATTTTGTGAAAATTGAAAATGATAGCAGCTGGAGTTGCACGTGCAATAAATCCCCCACAATGACGTCATAGGCACCGATTGCAATAAATGATCATAATTTATGGGGGTTGCAAGATTAGTTTTAAATGTTGATTGTGTTTCCATGGTTATTGATATAATTATTTTGTTTATGAATTCCAATGTATTTACACATATATGATCATTTAATAATGTAATTTATATAATTTATTTTACTAGAAAGTATCTCTTTAAAGATTTTATATTTTCTCTTGCAGTGCTCCATACATCCAAGTTGTGATAGAAGCCGCGAAAAGAATGAAGACAGAGTCGAAGACAAATTAGAAGAATATGCTAAAAATGATACTTTCATTTCTTGTTTCTATAATCCAAACAATGTGCAGGAAATATTTGAAGTTTTGGCCTTCAATGAGGTTCAGATATCGATGTTCCTGGCAGGACCGGCCATCGGCATAGTTCTCTTTTTTGGCGCCCTGGTCCTGATATTCTTGGAGGCGAAGACCGTGACCAAGATGCTGCCATTATGTGTACAGTCCTCCATGTGCGGTCGTGACCTGTCCCATCTGCAGCGTCCGCCATGTAAGAAGGCCGCCCGCATCACACCATAAGGCACACTTCCACACAGAGCCAGAGAAAATCTCGGAAAATCGAGAAATTGGCCAAAAAAAGAAGATGGATCCGTCTGTGAAGTTAATTAACATTTTATTTGTGGTGCATAACATGACCAAATAAGGTCACACATTTTATGACCCTTTTTGGTCATGCTTAACAGATTGTGTATAACTCAACTGTAAGGCTACTCAACTGTATGGCTACTCAACTTTATGGCAACTCAACTGTAAGGCTACTCAACTGTAAGGCTACTCAACTGTGTTGCAACTGAACTTTATGGCAACTCAACTGTATGGCAACTCAACTGTATGGCTTCTCAACTTTATGGCAACTCAAATTTATGGCTACTCAACTGTATGGCTACTCAACTGTAATTCAATAGTATCAAATGCACAAATTTGTTAATGATATGTGACTAATCCTAAGTGTGGCATGCCACAGAGTTTCTGTAACTGACTGAAACACAATGTCTGTGTCTCATATATTCATTCTTAGTATTTTCAAACGTGCAAAACAATTGTCTGACCTATTGGCATAGTAATCTGTGGTATATGATTCATTGGTATTGGTTCTATTGATATGTGATCTATGGGAATATGATCTATTAATATACATGTATCATGATCTATTGAGGACAAACCATGAAAAAATCGATGAAAGTATGGAGTCAAAACATTCCACACACAAATACAAGATGGCAGATTGATAGATATTGAAAACTGTCTTAAAGTTTGTATTTGATATTTTGTGACCATAGAAAGTCTTTGGCAACATAAATAACGTTCTTAATGCAGAACATGCATTTTTCTCAGGGAATATATTTTCTGGTTGGGGATTTTTAGCTATGGTGACATTATGGAGTAAGAAGTGCGACATTTCTGTCATTCTGTTTGTCCCTTAAACTTGAACCTCTCCTTTGAAAGGTCAGATTTCTTTGCTGTTCTAAGGTAAGATGGAGTATTGTCAGGAGACGGGCTCCATCTCTTTTCCATGAGGCTCCGATTTTTTGTGATTTTAAAAGTAAAATTCACCCAACTTGAAAGGAAGACAATTATTTCATCTTGAAATGTAGAGTGATATATGCTGTGATTTTTCACTGGTTTGATTTGACTAGTTAGTCACACTACTTGTGTCTCAGGCTGACTGAAGCAGTTGTGGGTCAAAAAAAAAAAGATCAGTGGCAATGATTGGCCTACGTTTTTACTCTTTTTACTCAAGTCTTGCCATTGTTACCAAACGTGTTTTACATATTGTACACAAGATTAATTGAATTACTGGAAATTATCAGTGAATATTTTTAATTGTGTATCAATTAGATCAGACAGCACTTAACAGACTGCAACACACTTTACAAAAGCTCTGTCATTTTATTGTAATGATTGTATTGAAATGTATATATTTTAAGGAATCTCACTGTAGCCATGCCCACTTTTGTTGTTGAAACAACAGATTATTACAATACCTTTTGTGACAAATGTATCACAAGGAATCTAGTGTATACAGAAGTGTGTTTGTCTGTGTGTCACAAAAGGTACTGTAATAATCTGGTGTGTGTATATATATACATATATTACATCCCTTGTGACAAATTTGTCACAAAAGGTACTGTAATAATCTTTATATATTTGTATATGATATGACTCTGTATGAATTCAATGATTTATAAAAAAAAATGCTACATTACTTACATTTTCACATGAACCTATTGAATCTCAGATATGTGATTACATGATTCCAAAATGAGGTGTTAAGCCTGATACCATCCCAGGTATATTATTTGTTTTATTTGCTTCCAAAAGTGAAGTATTTTTTATTTTTCATAAAATCATACTTTGGAACATAGACTTCAGCTTGAAGCCAGCCTCTGAGCTGTCTCAGAATCTGAGCATGAAAACTCAGAATCTGAGCATGAAAACTCAGAATCTGAGCAAGAAAGATGTCTGAGCACATTGGAAAAACAAAAAAAAATCTTGGATCTAAGTAAATACTCAGAAGGTGGACATGAACTTAAAATCTAAGCAAAAACCTCAAATCTTAGGTTTCTAAGCATGATGGAAAAATCGTATCTAAGTAAAAATATGCTCAGAATCTTAGCAAAACTTCAAATCTGAGCATGAATTTAGGATCTGAGCAAAAAATGAAAAAATCGGGCCAAGGTCAGAGGAGTAAATCACAAGATCAAAGATGTTTAAAACAAGATCTGATGCATATAATACGAGATCTTAGGGGTATAACAAAAAGTCCAAGGAGTATAAAAGATTCAATGAATTTGAAATAAGATCTGAGGCAAATGGTGCAAGATCTGAGAATTGTCTTGCCTACATTTGTTGCAGCATGTGGTAAGATCAGAGGGAGGAATGCGGGTTAAGCTGGGAGGTCTCCCATATCCATGATATCAATACCTCATAAGATTTTGATGATATCATAATAGCTCTGGTCAGTGTTAAAAATGGTCTTGTTTCCCATCAAATTTTTTGTGGAACTTTTTTTTAGAATGAATCATCGTGGTTAATTGTTTTCTTTCTTGCCTTAGTTTAACAAGATTAATGATCACCTTTCTTTTATAATGATCATGATGATTACAAAGGGTGACAGATGTACTTGGGGATTTTTTACCCAAGATAGGAACATTACTGAGAAGAGAAACAAGACCTTTTTTCCTGGCCTGACATGTAGATTTTTAAATGTTATTTACACACTCAAACAGTTTTTTTTAATGTATAAAAGACTTTTAACACACTGTGGAAGTCAGAATATGAGATATTTGTGCCGAAAACTTTCATGAATAAAATGAGTCTATAATGGTATCTTGTATGCTAATATTTACAAACAATTTTCTACTTCTCCCCCTCTCTTGAATGGCGCAATCTACCTTGATATTGATGTTACATGCTTCATATAAGAAACTGGCAGCATGTTGCATTGTTTATAACTGGCAGCATGTTTCATTGGTTATAACTGGCGGCATGTTGCATTGTTTATAACTGGCTGAATGTTGCATTGTTTACAACTGGCAGCATGTTTCATTGGTTATAACTGGCGGCATGTTGTATTGTTTATAACTGGCAGCATGTTGCATTGTTTATAACTGGCGGCATGTTGCATTGTTTATAACTGGCGGCATGTTGCATTGTTTATAACTGGCGGCATGTTGCATTGTTTACTGATAACTGGCGGCATGTTGCATTGTTTATAACTGGCGGCATGTTGCATTGTTTACTGATAACTGGCGGCATGTTGCATTGTTTATAACTGGCGGCATGTTGCATTGTTTATAACTGGCAGCATGTTACATTGTTTATAACTGGCTGAATGTTGCAATGTTTAAAACTGGCTGAATGTTGCATTGTTTACAACTGGCAGCATGTTGCATTGTTTATAACTGGCAGCATGTTGCATTGTTTAGAGCTAACGACCATAGGATTGCGCAATCATAGGATTGGCTGATAATTTTGAAATTGTCTTGTAAGCACACAACAAATGAAACATAGTATTTTTTGTCAAAGAATAAACGATATGATTTGTATAAATTAATTGTTATGGAAATTGCACCCAGTGACCTCGCCAATGTGACAATACGCACATGCGGAAGAAGCATTTTGTTACAAAAACACACAAATGGGCACTGCTCTGTCTGTTCTCGGCCGATTTTCATCATTGACAACTCAAATTTGAGCTATTGAGCTCTTCTGTTCAAATATATAAGTTATATGGTTGATATATTAATTTTCATCTTTTGGCATAGGAGAAAGTTCAGTGCACGAAGGCTAAGATCGTATGTGCAAAGGTGTGACTTTGACTTGTAAAGCTGGCAAGAATTTTACATTCGATCATCGCTTTATAAGAATAATTAATCACAGTTGTAACTAAAATATAATCCTCAGGTATCTTAATCTCAGTTATACATTTTGTACTCTTTCCATACACGTCCAGTACTTTTCAATAACTAGAAGTGGTTGAAATAAGCTGTGTCATCAATTTAAAGAATCTCCATAAAGGATTGATGTTTGTATCGAATTGAGACCGAAAATTAATTGTTTAGGTTAATTTTTTTTTTAAAGGCATAATCGTGATATTGTGAAACCCAAACATTTTAAAATATCAGTATTGTTGTATCTCACTTTTTATTTACTTGTAAAAGGTTTTTTCATAAATATACTATTATAAATAAAGTCCATCTTTATATTTGAGTTCTCAAAGGTTCTGTGATGTATATCAATTTTAATGAAAAATTACTGATCTAAATTGATGTCTTGTGTTGTTTTTTTCATATGATTAAGCTGAAGTAGGAAATTCCATTTCTGTTTGCAAAAAATAAAAACGATTTCTTCAAGAAAGAAAAAAAACTTGGTCTTGCATTCTATTCCAAGCGTTACAGAGTCTGTATATGACAGTTTCATATTTCAAACCATCCATCAGACTTGAAGGTCAGTATTGTTAGACTATCATTTTATATTTACAACTTTGTAAATATATAGCAGTTTCTATCGATGAACAGCTGAATGCCTGTATTTTGACCTCCCATATATGGTAATTGGGTGCAGGAGACAAAACCAGCCAATCCCCTTCTACTGCATAAATTATTTATTTTTTTACCAATCTTATCAAATGAATACTCCTAACATTTTGGTATTGAGTGTAAATATGCAGGAAAAATAAATTTACACAGAACGATTGACAAAAAAATAACCACCAATAATGGCAATTGGGGACAGGAGGCAATTTGGCCAATCACCGTACATATTTGCAAAATTTGTTTTATGAATGCTGAAAAACAATTACTTGAAACATTTTGTAACAAGTGTAAATATGAAGGAGAAATAAATTTACATATACAGACCACTTACCAGATTGATCAGAAATAATTTCACACAAGATGTTTAAACTTAAACATGGATATATCTTTCAAACAACACATTTAAAAGTTACTTCAATGAAGATTTAGACTATTACTTTATACTATCATTTTTAGTTTTAATAGCAGTTTATTTGGAGTGACTCCAGGTTGGAAATAGATGTGAGCACCTATAGTGTAAGCTTGGTGATGCATTGATTACTACAAACAGGAAAAAAATCATTTAAAAAAACTACAATATGTTATAAATGCTTAAGAAATTTATGTCACAAATTTTGTTCGAATTTTCCGTCATCTCTTCTCTGAAACTACTGGTTGGAGTTCTTGGGTAAAAGCAGAGAAGATGTATTTTAAGGGGATTTATTCTATTTTCCATCAGGCTCAGAATCTTTTCCATTTTGTTATGGTTTTTAACTCTGCTAACTTCTTTTAAGTCACAGATAAAGAAAACGTCTGTCCGTCCGCCTGCCACCATTTACTTCGAAAATCTACCAGTGATATATGTTTCAAATCTTGTACAGAGGTAGAGGTACATTTATTGCCAAAATATTACTGTATTCTCTTGACAGCATACAGAATGGTAGTCATATCAGCGGTCATGTTCACTGGTCTATCCTAGCATAGCATTGCACTCAACACAAGAGACACCTGGTGGACCTTTTGAAAAAAGAAAATGACACTACATTGTTGCATGAACAGATGAGAAATCACCAGTGACATTTGGCTGAGGGTAAAAAACTGGCTGCATGTTGCTAAAACATGAGCAAAATGTGACAATCATACAATTATTTTGGGAGGTTTCATCTGATTGAGCTTCAATCCCTTTCCCCATGGACCTCACAGCATGAAAACGGTTCATTAGGGACAGACCCGGACAGTAACAGTCATGTTTTAGCAATAAAGTTCCTATTTGCTTTATTTGAAATTTAATTAAGGATAATTATTAAGATGTATAAAAGTATTAATCCTATTGACTGTGTTAGTTCTACTCTAAAAGATAAAGTCAAATACATGTTTTTACATGATATCATTTATTTGTTCACATAATATTAACTGCAAAAAATAATACAAAATTAAGCATTTCTCAATAACTATTATTGAATGTTTCATATATGGAACAATCTTCTGCTGAGTACAGGCACATTTATGATAGTTTTATTGTTTTTTTATATTTACCTTTTACTTTAAAAAAAAACCCCAAACTTTTTTATCCTTGCAATTTTAAGCACACAGCTCAAGTTCCAGTGCTTACAGTTGTCCTGTGTAGAAATTATGTCTTATCAGATATTATCACTCAAAGTGTCTTATTTCATATTAAATGACAGATTGGAATAAGTGTTGTCTTTTATGTACATACAAAACAAATATATTAATATTTTGTGGAATTAACCCTCAAAGAATTTGGGTAAATCAGGGTGGAGAATAGTTTTCCTTTCTACTCCGTCTTCTGTGATTGCAGCAAGGCGTGCTATTCCTCCGCTGGACCCGTCCCGCGACATCGCCAGCGCCAGAGCTGCAAAACACAATCACTACTGTCAGCAAATAAATAACCACTGTCAGCATGCAATCACCACTGTCAGCATACAATCACCACTATCAGCATGCAATTACATGTCAGTATTCAATCGCCACTGTCAGTATTCCATCACCACTGTCAGCATGCAATGACCAATGTCAGCATATTATCACTACTGTCAGCAAAGAAATCACCACTGTCAGCATGCAATTACATTTCAGTATTCAATCGCCACTGTCAGTATTCAATCACCACTGTCAGCATGCAATTACATGTCAGTATTCAATCACCACTGTCAGCATGCAATCACCACTGTCAGCATACAATCACTACTGTCAGCATACAATCACCACTGTCAGCATATAATCACCACTGTCAGCATATTATCACTACTGTCAGCAAAGAAATCACCACTGTCAGCATGCAATTACATGTCAGTATTCAATCGCCACTGTCAGTATTCAATCGCCACTGTCAGCATGCAATTACATGTCAGTATTCAATCACCACTGTCAGTATTCAATCGCCACTGTCAGCATGCAATTACATGTCAGTATTCAATCACCACTGTCAGTATTCAATCGCCACTGTCAGCATGCAATTACATGTCAGTATTCAATCACCACTGTCAGCATGCAATTACATGTCAGTATTCAATCACCACTGTCAGTATTCAATCGCCACTGTCAGCATGCAATTACATGTCAGTATTCAATCACCACTGTCAGTATTCAATCGCCACTGTCAGCATGCAATTACATGTCAGTATTCAATCACCACTGTCAGCATGCAATTACATGTCAGTATTCAATCACCACTGTCAGTATTCAATCGCCACTGTCAGCATGCAATTACATGTCAGTATTCAATCACCACTGTCAGTATTCAATCGCCACTGTCAGCATGCAATTACATGTCAGTATTCAATCACCACTGTCAGCATGCAATTACATGTCAGTATTCAATCACTGTTAGTATTCAATCACCACTGTCAGCATGCAATCACATCTGTCAGCACCCAATCACCACTGTTTTCATGCAATCAGAGGTTAATTTCAATCTCCATCAGGCTTGTGTGAAAGAGCGACTACCGTGCAGAGAGTGGTAATCATGTAAATTTTCAGGTGATTCCTTCCCTTTTCGATTTGACCCAAAACTTCTTTTAGGACACACAACATGGCAAATTTGTGTCAAGGTAACCTACTTCTAAATTAAAATCTTAAATATTTCTCACTCAATAAAATCTAATCATCACTGATTCAAAAAGAAAATTAACTTCAATAATGATAGAGAACAAAAGCAGCTTCACTTACTGTTTGCTGTGAACTCTAAGCATTCCTCTTTTGTCATATTTTCCTTAAATGTAGCGTCAACATATCCATAGACGTAAGTACTACCTGATCCGCCAATGGAGAAAGGCTGTCGGATACACATCCCTCCCAGCGGTATACTGTATACCTGCAAGTAGCATTACCAAAACATATAACATTTACCAAACAAATATGCATGTGGTGGTCATGGTAAAAAATGTATTGTTTAATATATACAATTTTTTTCCCCACTTATCATACATCAATGAGGTTGACCGGTCCCCCCCCCCCTCCCTGCCAAGACTACCAACTGGTCTTATGGTACCTGTATTCCAGGGTCTCTCACTACATGGTGAACAAAGGTACCAAATAATTGGCACCACACCACCGTCACCTCTCCGGTCTGAAGTGGACAGGGCCTCTATTTGACCAATTTGGTCCACGTGCAACCCAGACAACTTTGGTCCTGCACGAGCTCTAACAGCCAAAATATTGACCATGACGTCATCTCTCCTTTATGACGCCATTTTAGAGCCCTGTCACCCTGGCAACAACAGCTACCGAACACAACAGTTCCAAAACCGTAGCAAATCCCTGATGAGACTTCAGATAAAGTCAAAACCACTGGTAGGAGCCACATCACCACCCGTTTCACTTTCCAGCTTGGCGGTCCAATTATTATGTTTAATATATATAATACATATTCAAACAACTTTCTGAAGAAGTTTTTTTGTTCTATTTATATATGATCTGCTGATGCTCTGGTCTTTCAACCAGAAACAAAGAAATTTCCCTCCTTTTTTCTAATTGTACTGATGTGTCAATACAATCAAACCAATTTTTTTATGTTACACTAAAGTGAAGAGATAGCTACTTTATGGACAATCATTATTCTATTCAATAGGCAATATCAAATTCAATTTGATTCCTAAATTCAAAATTAGATCAAGATTAAATTGAATTAAGGAATTTAAATTGAAACAATAAATTTGAAATTAAACAATAAATTTTATGTGGAATAACAAATTTTAGAACTGAATCAATTCAAAATTGAATCAATACATTAAAAATTGATCTAATTCAAAAGAGCGACATCAAATCTTGGAGCATGGCAGTATATCTGACCTGTCCTCCGAGTTTGCGGTCCCACCCAGCGCAGATGATTCCTGCCGACAGCTGGTCTCTGTAGCTGTAGCATAGATCCTGGAACACAGTGGCAGCTGTCTTCACCAAGGGTTCCTCCCCTATCTGCATCCTGTAACCATGGCAATGTTGTATTAAACATACACGCACACCATAAACCATTGACTTCAGTACACTCTCAGTGAAAACTAAGTCATTGTATCAATACTTTAAATTATCTATATATTTATTTAGAGCTTTTAAATTAACTGTGCATTATCAACACTGCATCTTTAACACTGCATTGTTAATGCAGCATCTTTAACACTGCATCTTTAACACTGCATCTTTAACACTGCATTTAACACTACATCTTTGACACTGCATTTAACACTACGTCTTTAACACTGCATTTAACACTACATCTTTAACACTGCATTTAAAGTTGCTGTAACAGATAATATGATGTAAAATTTTACAAAAGTTATTTTCCAACCATTTAGAAATGTAATCCATGTGTAAACACATCAACCACATCACTTTTTGGTTTTGATGGGTCAATATTAAGTTTTTGAAGAAAGATTCAACAGGAGAGCTGGAAAAAATATCAGTCCCATGGGTTCAAAATTTCAAATTTCCTCATGGGGAATCCTAGTGATGTCATCACCTCAGTTGCCAGGCTCCTGCTGGTGCTGGGGCTAACAGGGCATGCGTCACAGGATGTTTTGATTGCATGGCCAAGTAAACAATACACATGTGTTTCATTTTAAAATGGGAAGAAAGAAGTTATATCAAACCAAGGCAGAAAAAAATAAAGCCAAGAATGATACCAGAGTTTACCTTCAGAATTACAACATACATAAACATGGAAAAACACATGGGTGAAGGAGGTCTGTCACATGGATCCTTGTTGCCCTCCCATCATGCCTACCCCTAACCGAGGTCACATTCTTGCACTCCACATGCTAAAAATAGCTACCCTCAGCAGCTGTGTGGGGTATACCCCGGTCAGCAGCAGCAGGCCTGGCTGACCGTTATAGATGGCAGCCTGATGAAACCACATGGCTTGAGATAAACATTTGATTTCTGTGCTTGCAACATATATATTCTCACAAACAAGAATGGGGATATGTTGTGTGGAACATGTCCAACCAATTTTGAGGTATGTAAAAAATTGCCCGGGAAATGATATTATCTGTTACAGCAACTTTAACATTACATCTTTAACACTGCATTTAACACTACATCTTTAACACTGCATTTAACAGTACATCTTTAACACTACATCTTTAACACTACATCTTTAACACTACATCTTTAACACTACATCTTTAACACTGCATTTAACACTACATCTTTAACACTGCATTTAACACTACATCTTTAACACTGCATTTAACACTACATCTTTAACACTGCATTTAAAACTAAATCTTTAACACTACATTTAACACTACATCTTTAAGACTGCATTTAACACTACATCTTTAACACTACGTTGAACACTGCATCTTTAATGCCACATCTTTAATGCTGTCAGTGTACGTACTTGTGAAAGTTGAGATTATAGGACACAATATCGGCGATGGCTTGTGTGTCGGCGGCTGACCCAGATCTACAGCAGTATATCTGGTCTGTCACCTTGGTCAACTTGTCGGTCACACGGTTGGCAATGTAGGCCCTGCAATAAATTATCAATAACATTATCAAATTGAACATAATCATCAACTTAATCATCAATGGAATTGTTTTCTTTGTATGAACCACCTTTTAAGCACAATTATCGGGTCATATAATAATGCTTGACTTTTTTTTAGAGTGACTGGGGATCTTCCTTTTGTACTATATATGGACATATGTCTTGTAAAAAATTATCACAAAATATAAGCAATATCTCACCCTGTTGTTGTCCTTGAGTCTGCTCCGATGACAACTCCGCCATTAAACTCTACTGCCATGATGGTTGTCTGGAATATTACAACGTGGATAAATCCATTAAGATTGAGAACAGTTAAAGTATAAACTCTACTGTCATGATGGTTGTCTGGAATATTACAACGTGGATAAATCCATTAGGATTGAGAACAATTAAAGTATAAACTCTACTGTCATGATGGTTGTCTGGAATATTACAACATGGATAAATCCATTAGGATTGAGAACAATTAAAGTATAAACTCTACTGTCATGATGGTTGTCTGGAATATTACAACGTGGATAAATCCATTAGGATTGAGAACAATTAAAGTATAAACTCTACTGCCTTGATGGTTGTCTGGAATATTACAACGTGGATAAATCCATTAAGATTGAGAACAATTAAAGTATAAACTCTACTGTCATGATGGTTGTCTGGAATATTACAACGTGGATAAATCCATTAGGATTGAGAACAATTAAAGTATAAACTCTACTGCCTTGATGGTTGTCTGGAATATTACAACGTGGATAAATCCATTAAGATTGAGAACAATTAAAGTATAAACTCTACTGCCATGATGGTTGTCTGGAATATTACAACGTGGATAAATCCATTAGGATTGAGAACAATTAAAGTATAAACTCTACTGTCATGATGGTTGTCTGGAATATTACAACGTGAATAAATCCATTAAGATTGAGAACAATTAAAGTATAAACTCTACTGCCATGATGGTTGTCTGGAATATTACCACGTGGATAAATCCATTAAGAATGAGAACAATTAAAGTATAATTATTGACAATATGAATACCTCCATAGAACAGGTTTCCTTTGTCCATTTTTTTTGCTTGAATTTGTAATTATCTTGACAACTGGGATATCAAATCTTTAACAAATAATGTAATTTTGGGAGAAAAAAAAATGGGGAATCCTGATGTGTATACATTGCATGTTTTGTTGCCTCTGGTAATGATCCCTGCGTAGATGTCTGTGTATACAGACATGACTCACACACCATTGCACAGAAAAGGAAACACCTATTATGATTTATGAGGGAAGTGTATTTCTTCATGCTACAATTAAAATGCTTGTGCACACACTTGCAGATAAATGGAAACAGGGCCACAGAATCCACTGACATCTCTGTGTGGTGAGTTTTCTAGTGACTCTTCACACTTAGCAAAAGACACTCGGCTTTGAACAGTTTCTCCCCACTTCAGTAGAATGTGAATTGATGAGGATTTTAGTTGCCTCAATGGTGCAAAATTAGTGGTCAAATTATATTGTACTTTGGAGAAAGTGTTCCATCTTTTGGTTGTCAGAACGAAAAATGGAATACATGTCGTTGCAAAAATTATGAAGAAAGCAGTTTATTATGAGATTTATTATGAGATTTATTATGATATGCTAAGAAAGTAATTCAATGGCAAAATATGGCAAGTGGAGGGAGATTATCAGTGTCACTTTCAATATGATGGTGCGAAGAAACATAGACAATTTCTGCCATGTAATCCCCGGCATATTTAAATTTGAATGTAATCCCCGACACCTTTTTGCACCTTTGGGTATGCAGTTAGGGACCTGCAATTGGCAATAATCGGTAACTACCGAAAACTGGTTGAAGAGAAGAATAGACCTTCAGATGTGGATGGCCCATGAATCACCCAGGGGGAATCTTCCCATTTTGTCACATTTCAACTAAAATTACTTGCCAATCAACATTTGTAAATAATGTTCATAATGTCCAATGACTGCACCCTTCACACCACCACAAACAGACTCATATCATCCTGCACATCATCCAGTTTTCGGCAACACTACAATTTCCATTCATCATGTTGACTGGCTCACCATAGTCCTTACATCTCAAGAAGGTTTGGAGGATTAGTGGAATCAAAGATATTAAAATTAATATTCAAAGGATATTAAATCTTGGCAGAGTCACAGTGGTATTGAGGCAGAGAGACTGAAAGCCATCGCTAGGAGGGTCCACAGGCTGCTGCTCGCTCGCGGGACACTGACTTCCCAGCTTAAATTTAGTGAAAACTTAGCTGCATGTAGTTTCTCCCATGAGATTCAAAATTTGTTCAAATATTTTTAGATTTGCAAATGGTGATAACAAGAAGTGTTCTGAGATATCTGTGAAGAAAATATAATGCTTACTTATTTTTTTACAAATATATGTGGCATTAAAGTTTGACAAATTTGCCCTTTTATGCCACCATCTTGCCTCCCGTGGTACTGAGGCCAGTCTCAACCCTGCTCTCTTCTTTATTGAATCGCCAAAATGCTATTGCTCTGATTGACCTCATTCCAAGTGCAGTGAAAAGTAGAGACTTCTGTCTTCACAGGGGTGGGTTGTTGTAAGATTTATTTTAATTATTTCACTTTATACTTTTGCTATAAATAGTTTGAGCCTGATTCTAATATGGATTGGAAAATCACATTTCTTGCAACAACCTACCATTTGAAAGCATATTTTCTTGTTAACTGGATTTAAATTCATTTTATGAAATGAATGGACATCCCTGTTGGCGATTTTGCTTTGAAAACTTCATGCTGCCATCTGTTGCTCAAGGACTATCTCCATATTTGGGTTTTGACTCTAAACCGGCCCCTTGAAAAACTGTATGCACAAGTGAATGACTGACCTAGTTACTGAATGAGGAGAGTCTCAGTGTTCCAGATGCCAGGAATCAAAACAACTCAGCTTGTTTTTGACTGATATTTGGATATATCATGAATAGAAATAAGGTAGTACTGTATTGTTCTTATGATTTGGGCATAAAGAAGAAAATTAAGGTAAGTGGAGTGTTAAAATTTTTATTTTTTCAGGAGAGGAAGATAGTTATATTTTGTTCCAGTTATTAGCAGGCACTAATTATTATTGTGATTTGTAGGGTTTGCAGGTCTGGAACAGGGTGATGAGAAAAATGTTAGTCATAGTTAGTGGAGGATATTGGTTATATAGGATGTAGTCTCGGTGTTAAAATCTTAATTTTTCCTTGTTGTTTCAGGAGATGAAGATATTTATATTTTGTTCCAGTTATTTGCAGCCACTAATTGTTATTGTGATTTGCAGGGTTTGCAGGTCTGGATCAGGATGGTGAGAAAAATGTTAGTCATAGTTTAGTGGGGGATGTCGGTTACTTAGGATGTAGTCTCGGTGGGATTAGAAAAGTTGGTAAGGAGGCAGCTGGTAGATATGAAGGTGCTGAAGATCACTAGGTACTCACGTGGAGGACATTTTTAGCCTCTAGTTGTGATTGGTAGGGCTTTCGAGGATATTGGACGCCTCAGGCTGTATAGGGATATTGGACGCCCTTTAGCGCGCTGGGGATTGTAGGCCCCAAGGGAAGGAGTGAGTGTTGAGGTGAAAGTTGTCAGTGCAGAAGGTGATAATTAGATAGGGTAGCTTTTCATCAGTGTAGGGGCCTGCACCGGGCGGTCAGCACGAGTGCTACTCACAGATTGGAGATAGTGCGTATTGGATCTCCCCTCTAGCTGGGTAGCCACGCTGCGTAGGCTCTGAGTGCCCACGAGACAAAAGTGGAGCGGCCAACATATCAAATCAAATCAAATCAAATCAAAATTGCAGTAATCTTTCAAAGTTAGCATGTTTTATGAAGATATTCAGTCATATTTACCTCAGAACAACATGAATATTCATTGTTAACATAAAGTCAACATGTCTAACATTGATGTATGAGGGAACTTATCAGTACAAAGACGAAATGGAGGTTTAAAGAGAGGACCATTGTCAGTGTGAACACAGTGTCAGTGAGGTAAGTTAATTTTTTTTAATCATACATCAACCTTTCAGAAAACAAAATCGACCAATTGTTTACAGTATTTAGAGGATGAATGGGAAGATGACACTTATCATGGTGATAGTGCCTTTTCTTGGCTTTCTTTTGGTGGTAAAATTATTAAAAACGGATGAATATTTTTGAAGTTATGAGTATAAATGTCTGAGAAGATTTTGGAGAAATTGACAACTTAGTTTCACATGTTCTGACTTGTATATCGCTTAAATAGAACCCCAATATGAAGATTTCATCTTTGTTTTCTATACAAAATCATTATTTTTTATATTATATTTGTTTGCCAAAAAAGTATTAAAAAAAATCAATTATATACAGCCCAGCCTTTAAAATTTCATCAAAGAGGGTCAAATCATAAATTTCACTGATACCAATTATCAGCATTCACAGTTTTGGGATTCAAAGTCCTTGTGATTTAAGGCCAAACCAGTGATCAAAGGGTTTAATGTCACTTTTTCCATATCTCGGCCTTTAAGGTCTATAATCCACAATCGGTTTGAAGCATTTTGAGAGAACTTCGTGTGCTCTCGTACATTTACGTAACTGCCTTCGGCTCCTACAGCACACATGGCGGACAAACTCTTTTAGTGATAATTCATATTTTATGCAATGATTATATCTAAAATGTCCCCAAAAAGCTTGATTATTGTTTACATGGCATTAAATAAAGAAAATATAATTACTTGATATAAGTTGCCAGCTGCAAAAACTGAGTCGGACCCGTTTTAACTACCGTTAAAACGGGTTCAATTTAAATAATAAAAATTTAAGACTAGCTGGTTAAGTTTACTTTTTCTGTGCTAAATTAACAAATAATATTACTTTGAACACATTTAAGCCAAAAAAACATAAGTCTGTCCCAGTTTTTTCATTGTGGATTATAGACCTTAAGTTAAGGGGGATTCCATGCAGCCTTTGAGTCATGTCTTCCCTTTTGGACAGAAAGGTTTTCACATGCATAAGATATTTTTCAAATAAATAGTTAAATGATAATGGAGGCCATGTGGCCAACTTACTCGAAGTTTAAAATATATAGTTAAATCTTAAAATCATCAAGCTTTGTGGTTTCATTTAAAAATTGTTCAAATAGAACCCCAGCAATTGGATTTCTGTTAAAAAATATTTCTGATAATTTCCAAGTTTGCAAAAAAATAATTCTATATGTTCTCAGAGACATTTAAAACGTGTTTAGATATCTCTGATGTTCTGGCATGCATATCCATTAAATAAAACTCCAATATGACAATTTCATTATGTGTTTTCTGGCTTAAATCATTATTTTTTTACATGTACTACAATTTACCATTTGTATTAATTCTAATTTGTTTTTTACAGGTGCTGGACTGCGATGCCAACAGTCCAGCAGTCCACTGACCCATCAAGGTCATGTGGGCCACTGACAGTTCAGTGTTGATGGGTCCACAAAGGCTTCAATATCCACTGACAGGTTGGCTGCCTCCTGACAGGTACATAACAAGGCTGTGTGGAAACCTGAGAGTTCATTATTGCTGTCTCAACAAAGCTTTAACACCCATTTGTTGACAAATATTACAATTTAAGATTAAAAATGATTCACGAAAGTGCTCTTCTATATTTTTTCAGAGTAATTTTTCATAATGTAATAATATATGTTGTGCCAAGGTGCTTTTTGAATAGGTGACTAGTCACACATAAGAAATGCAAGATCCAATGTTAGTTTTGAAATAAATGGTTTCTACTTTTTAAGGGACGAAAAGATATTATTGGTGTTCTTTAGTTACAATTAAAAATATATTCAAACTTTTAGAAAATGAAGGTAAATATATTATGAAAATGAAAATGTTTAAATTAGCCATCATTTGACAAAAATCTGAACCATCATCTATTTTTTAATGTATTATATGGATTAAGAAATGATCATGCATATTGATCTGTGATTGAAATGGTTATTTTAAGATATACCCATTTATAATTATTTGAGTACATTTTTTCAAATATGATTTAACAGCATAACAAACAAATCAACTGTAGGGGAAAAGATTATCAGGCTTTAACCTGGGTGTGATCAATTCCTACTTAAGAAAAGTTCAACTTTAAACCCAAGCCCCAAGCATGTAGATCAACAAGAAAATAATGCCAATAATTAGAGATGATAGGTTCATTCTGTTGAAATATGAAAATATTTGGGATGTTAGCTTATTTTTATTTTTTTTAATTAGGAATCTGTAACTGAAATAAGAAAGTAAAATAATGCAATATGACTTTAATACAATCAGTTTTTGTCAAGAAACATATTTGGATTTTTATTTTTGGAGAAAAAAATTATTTGTTGTTGACTTTGCCGATTTTGCGGATTTTTTTTCCCATATTGTTGAGATAAAAGTTACTGTATCAAAAATGATTTTACCAGTAAAGCTCTTCTATTCTTTTATATTCATTTGGGGATTCCAAATGTGATTCTTTTAAAAAAAAGTTTATGTGATTATCATTATTAGTTCTAATGTTATGGCAATTTTTGTAAAATATTTTGCTATTTTTTCAGTTTTTTGGTACCGTTCCGTAAAAAAACTAAGTCCAAACACCTTTTTTCTTAAGTTTGACATTCAATATAAAGCAAGAATTGATTCTGGACTCTACAATTCTTAATGGAATATCTTTATATAGTAGAAAAGCTTTGAATAAATAAAATAGAAGTCTTATAACATATGAAATTTGACTATTCCATCCCTGTAAACTTTGCTATTTGGCTGCTTTTTCTCCCTGTATAAGCCGGCGTCCCAAAAAAGCCCCAATTTAAGGGTGGAAAAATGACCATAGAATGAAAACTGTTACTCCGATTTTGGTAAATGAGACCTTGTTTAAATCGTCTTATCAAGCTGGATCCAATAAGCTATTAAAATCAACATTTAAATGACTTTGAAAAATCCATGACTTCCCCTACCATCGCAATCCAAACTATGTATTGTTGTCTTTTATTTCCTATTGAAAAGTACACACTGGAACTGTACTACTTTTCCAGAACTCGTCTGAATGTAACACCTGACTGACCAGCCTATCTAAATTTCAGTCTTCCCGATAACCGCCGGACCGCCGGTCCTGACCGATATTTTTTGCCACGGTCCCGCATCTTTTCCGCCGTAGTCGGACCTCATGTCCGACGTGTATTTTTGTGAAAATTCTAACTTTTCTCAAAATTTATCCCTCGACAAGTTCGGCAGTCATTTTAAAAGTAAAACGTAAATATGAAGTGTCAGGGATCCATCATTGCGCAATACATTAATATTTTCAATGCAAATGAATAGCGTCCGATCATTTTCGCGCCAAAAATAAGAGCCTGTCCCCGTCACTTCCGGTTTTCGTAATGGCGACCTCGTGTCTTATATGCGTAGTTAAGCATTGATAAACTCGCATTTTCTCTGACTTGTGCATACTTTAAAATTATTGAATGAAGGCGGACTATTGCCGACACGTGTCAGAATATATCTACGTGTAAATTAAACAAAGATTTTAATTGTATCGCCGTTTGGGAAGCTTGTACCCGGACAATATGAGCGTATTTACTTTTCACGTTTTTTTTTCGGTCCAGGAAAAATGCTTTTGGTCCGGGAAAAAAGGAAACTTTATCGGACCGATGTCCGTTGAAGGTCTGGTGACTATCGGGAAGACTGAAATTTTGTTGATTGGCAGGACTAACCAATTTTTCTTGGGGCCAAAAGTACATGATGCAGGGTGTCTGAAGTCATTATCATGATTACATGGTAACAAGGTGAGAATGTGACATATGAAGTCATTATGCCAGAACGATGGGGACGTTAATGTCCGTTGCCAGTGGCGGACGTTGATGTCTTTCCCATCCATGGGTTAATCATTGCATAGTGCGATTGCTGGTTTCCATCTTGTTTGTTTGAACGATTGGAGTTTAGAGAGTTTTTTGTGCACTTTCAATGTTAATTGTGCAGTTCTGGTGTGTTGTTTTCAATGGGGCAGTATGGTGACCCGCAATCGGTCTATGATTGAGATTTGAGATCAGAGATTGGCAGGGGTGAAGAATGAAGAATGCTAGACGATCCGCCTCACGCTACCAGCGACTCATTACCTGTCCGCCTCACGACCTGTCCGCCTCACTACTCGTGCGCCTCACTGGTTCATATTAACTAATAATTAAGTCCACAATCACCTATTATATTTTTACATTTTAAACAACCACTTGTTGAGAATATTTACAGCTTTGTCAAATGTAGATGTGTTTTAAAAAAAAGTAAGTTCAAATACGTCAATTCTATATTTTGTTCCGCCGAATTCGCCGAGGGTATTCAGCGGGCGGAGGTCGGCGTCCACCGCCTTCCGCCACCGGAACCCGCCGGCTCCAATCGTGGAGAAACGGGATAACCCGGGCTAACTTGCCGGACCCAATCGTGTGTCTTTGAATGACGATGTTTTACTAACCTCTTCTTGAGAATACAGCTTTATATGAAAAGGATTCGTATTCTGTGTGAAATGTAGATGTGTTTTTAAAAAAAAGGGAGTAAAATTCGGTCTATTACAAGCAATGTGCAATGTCTATTACAAGCAATGTTCACTCTCGGCGGGATGCCAATTGGTTTTGCCGAGTAAAATTATAGATGTAGATGTAGATGTGAGGCGGACAGGTAGTGAGGCGGACAGGTCGTGAGGCGGAACGTCTGAGGCGGAACGCCGTGAGTCGGAACGTCCAGCACCCAAGAATGAATACCCTGAAGAATACCCGGGGTGAAAACTGGTCCTGACCTAAGACGAAGTCAGGCTTAACCAGTGAGAGTACGACTGGCAAGTCAATGTTCACTACACAAAGCTGGGAATAGGTCATAAATAAAAATTTTAATCAAATGAGAGTATTAATTTCTTGAACTGAATCTACAAACAATGAAGTCACATTTTGATGTTTTGGGTACGCGCGATAATGGAGGAATTTGGCAGTGAGAGAGGTCTGCCTGTTTGACAACACAAAAGTAACCTAATTTTCTGCCTGCAAACGCGCATTGTACACGCATATATTATACCTCAGAAGAAACTACAGATATATTCTTACATACCCCTGTCTTATGTTCGGCTGAGAGCCAGTCGGGCATCATATCTGAGCCAGTATTTGTCTGCATTGTAACTTGCTGCATCATCGTGCCGGTTGCTGTTGTTCAAATTTATTAGCAGAAGGAGAAGCACTGCTTATTTCGTTTAGTAGAATCCGCAACTTGAACAGGTGGCACCACCAGTTTTTGTCAACACGTAATTTGATAAGTTTACATGAATCATTCACTTTTGTCTGTGCAAAGTCCCATTTCAGGTACTTGTGGCCCTTCTGAATTAATTGATTTTTTTAGGGAAAGGGAGTAATTAATCTACAATTAGTCTCAGAACAGTTTTTATTGGTATTTGCCAGAATTTGTTGATTCCATTTGTTCAGGGTTTTGGTTTTCTCAAAAACAGGCAACCCCAACAGTGTGAACATGGTGAAGGGTGAATACAGGAAGAATGCTATAAACTAGTTGTATCTCATTCAAAATTGTTCCGTTTTTACACAATTGCCAATCTCCAAATTCCAAGTTATTGATGGCTAAGGTATCTAAGTCTGAATTCATTCATTCGTTATAAACAAATATTTTATGATAAAAATAATACACTTATTTTAAAAAATACAAGGAAATTTTATTCATAAAGTATATCAAAATACATATCACAGTGAGAGATGAATAAAACGATAAATTGTTATTTAAGGCTCAGTACAAAACGGCTCAGCAAAAAAAGCAAAGTACACAAGTAGGCTGACGACGTAAAAGAGATTCTCTTTAGAAAATAGAGTAGAAAAGTTATAAATCAAAGATTTATTCTGAGCATTATAGTTCATATCATGAGTCGATTCATTCTTATCATGTGTCCAATTTCATGAGTCCATGTCCAGAGTCTGTATAGTCCCTGTCATGAGTTCCTGTCATGAGTTGGTAGTCCATGTCATGAGTTGGTAATACATGAGTTGGTAGTCCATGTCCCAAGTCCATGTCATGAGCTGGTAGTCCATGAGTTGGTAGACCATGTCATGAGTTCCTGTCATGAGTTGGTAGTCCATGTCATGAGTTGGTAATACATGAGTTGGTAGTCCATGTCCCAAGTCCATGTCATAAGCTGGTAGTCCAGTGTCTGTATTCCCGGTCATGAGTTGGTAGTCCATGTCATGAGTTCCTGTCATGAGTTGGTCGTCCATGTCATGAGTTCCTGTCATGAGTTGGTAGTCCATGTCATGAGTTCCTGTCATGAGTTGGTAGTCCATGTCATGAGTTCCTGTCATGAGTTGGTAGTCCATGTCATGAGTCTTTTATGAGACTCCACAGCTCATTTTCACATAAACATGTTTAGCACCAGATTTCATGCAACTCCTGATAGCACACTACAAATGTACGTAGTATTTTGAGTTGAATCATTTCAGTACAAAATAGTCAGTCCTCTTTTTAACAACACTTCCTGTCTCCAAATTCTACTTAATTAAACAAAAAATTGTGACTAGTATGATTTAAATAATAAATACTTTCACATATCATTTGAAAAAGGTAACTCGTCCATTTGGTGTGCAATTATTATACATATTTCATTCAAGGTGGATACATGATATTTCAGTTTTGATTAAAAAAAAAAAATCATGTGAAAAATCTTAGCAGCTTCAAATAAATAAACTATCATGGCACTAGTAATGATGAGAATATCAGCCATCATGAGCACTTCTGTTTGGCATGCTCAGTTTTCCGGCGATGGAAATGTTCTAGATCTCTTTGCTGTCCACTCGGTGTGTACTCCATCTTGGTGATACTGGGATAGTCCAGCGCCATGTCAATTTGCTGCAAATAAAAAATATCTCAGTGAATATATCCTTTAACAAATGCGGAAATTTTTTAGATCTATTGTTGTACCCCTACCCCCAATGTACCCCCTACCACCTGTTGTACTCCTTACCCGCTCACTTATGCTACTGTACTGATCTATTTGATGTCGCTCACTGTACTGACCTGTTTGATGTCGCTCACTGTACTGACCTGTTTGATGTCGCTCTCTGTACTAACCTGTTTGATGTCGCTCACTGTACTGACCTGTTTGATGTCGCTCTCTGTACTGACCTGTTTGATGTCACTCTCTGTACTAACCTGTTTGATGTCACTCACTGTACTGACCTGTTTGATGTCACTCTCTGTACTGACCTGTTTGATGTCGCTCTCTGTACTAACCTGTTTGATGTCGCTCACTGTACTGACCTGTTTGATGTCACTCTCTGTACTGACCTGTTTGGTGTCGCTCACTGTACTGACCTGTTTCATGTCGCTCACTGTACTGATCTGTTTCATGTCACTCTCTGTACTGACCTGTTTGATGTCACTCTCTGTACTAACCTGTTTGGTGTCGCTCACTGTACTGACCTGTTTGATGTCACTCTCTGTACTGATCTGTTTCATGTCACTCTCTGTACTGACCTGTTTGATCTCACTCTCTGTACTGACCTGTTTGGTGTCGCTCACTGTACTAACCTGATTGATGTCACTCACTGTACTGACCTGTTTGATGTCACTCACTGTACTGACCTGTTTGATGTCGCTCACTGTACTGACCTGTTTGATGTCACTCTCTGTACTGATCTGTTTCATGTCACTCTCTGTACTGACCTGTTTGATGTCACTCACTGTACTGACCTGTTTGATGTCGCTCACTGTACTGACCTGTTTGATGTCACTCTCTGTACTGATCTGTTTCATGTCACTCTCTGTACTGACCTGTTTGATGTCACTCACTGTACTGACCTGTTTGATGTCGCTCACTGTACTGATCTGTTTCATGTCACTCTCTGTACTAACCTGTTTGGTGTCGCTCTCTGTACTGACCTGTTTCATGTCGCTCTCTGTACTGACCTGTTTGATGTCACTCTCTGTACTAACCTGTTTGGTGTCGCTCACTGTACTGACCTGTTTGATGTCGCTCACTGTACTGACCTGTTTGATGTCGCTCACTGTACTGACCTGTTTGATGTCGCTCACTGTACTGACCTGTTTGATGTCGCTCTCTGTACTGACCTGTTTGATGTCACTCTCTGTACTAACCTGTTTGGTGTCGCTCACTGTACTGACCTGTTTAATGTCGCTCTCTGTACTGACCTGTTTAATGTCGCTCTCTGTACTGACCTGTTTGATGTCGCTCACTGTACTGACCTGTTTGATGTCACTCTCTGTAATAACCTGTTTGGTGTCGCTCACTGTACTGACCTGTTTGATGTCGCTCACTGTACTGACCTGTTTGATGTCGCTCACTGTACTGACCTGTTTGATGTCGCTCACTGTACTGACCTGTTTGATGTCATTTTCTGTACTTACCTGTTTGATGTCGCTCACTGTACTGACCTGTTTGATGTCGCTCACTGTACTGACCTGTTTGATGTCGCTCTCTGTACTGACCTGTTTCATGTCGCTCACTGTACTGACCTGTTTGATGTCGCTCTCTGTACTGACCTGTTTGATGTCGCTCACTGTACTGACCTGTTTGATGTCGCTCACTGTACTGACCTGTTTGATGTCGCTCTCTGTACTGACCTGTTTGATGTCGCTCACTGTACTGACCTGTTTGATGTCGCTCTCTGTACTGACCTGTTTGATGTCGCTCACTGTACTGACCTGTTTGATGTCGCTCACTGTACTGACCTGTTTGGTGTCGCTCTCTGTACTGACCTGTTTGATGTCTCTCACTGTACTGACCTGTTTGATGTCGCTCACTGTACTGACCTGTTTGATGTCTCTCACTGTACTGACCTGTTTGGTGTCGCTCACTGTACTGACCTGTTTCATGTCGCTCACTGTACTGACCTGTTTGATGTCACTCTCTGTACTAACCTGTTTGATGTCACTCACTGTACTGACCTGTTTGGTGTCGCTCACTGTACTGACCTGTTTCATGTCGCTCACTGTACTGATCTATTTGATGTCACTCTCTGTACTGACCTGTTTAGGAATCCACCACTTGAGGAAGAGGAGTAGGAAATAGTTGATAATTGCCAGGATGATGAATATCTTGCCGGCCACGGCCCCTGTCTGCAGGTATCTACAATATCACAGTTAGTTCAATAAAGCATATTGGATTATCAACGTAGACACTAATGATAGTTTACAATCAGTAAATCAGGAATGAGAGTAATTTAGAGGATGGCAGTTTGGGTCGTACCTGTGTAGTCTGTCCTCGAAGGAGAGAGAGGGCTGGGTTTGCACCATGTTGTACACGTGCTCCGTCCTCCGAGCGACGTCCTGCCACATATAGAGCTGCTTGACTCGCTCATGTATCACACCAGGTGGAGCCACACGTCCATGCCGTACATCGGAAATTGCTCCCTCAAGTTCCTCCATCAAAGCTACCAACAATGTTATATTGTTACCATTGATGGGACAAATTTGGATCACATTTTATGATTATCATAAACATATCTTAATTTCAATGATAGATACTTAAACATTACTCCAACTCTCAACTTTAATTTTCTCTTTAACATAAATCTTATATGTTTCACCTTTTTTGAACATTCATGAAACTCTGGCTATAACATTATAATTGCTATAATGTGGGCAGTAACTAAAAAATAATGACGTATATCACTTTGGAATACCATTATTTCTTCTTCTTTTATTTCTACAAATCTTTAGGCCATAATTTCTTGACTAGACCAATTTTTCATGCAGCTCTGGCTTTAACACTATAATGGCTTTAATATATTTTACCTCATTTGAATATTCAGACATAGAATGATATTCGTCACTTATTATGGGTAAAACCTAAATCTTAATTATAGGCCTCTACATTTATTTTGAGATATTATTGCTCTTAAGGTACATCCCTTGCTCACTTCCATCCTTACCTTTTGAGCTTGGTTCGGTCAGACGGATCAGATCCGGTGGTAAAACTTCTGGAACTCCGCCGACTCTTGTACTCACCACCAGCAATCTATGACATAAAGCTAATATTATTGTTGATGCCATTTTGAGTATTAATTTGTTCGCCTTCCTGGATGAAAATATCTGGACAAGTTGGACTTGTTGATAATACTGGAGTTGAAATCAGTGAAAAATGCTTGAAGGGTAACTTTGATCTGTTTAATTTTCGACACGTCTTCACATTTATCTGAAGATTTGCACTTTTAATCACCCTTACAATCTGATTATAACCAAGATTTCATAATTAAAATTGTAAAATTTATTCTGTGATTCTCTGACTCATTCTCTGATCAAGTGAGTCATGTTGCTTCAAATATTATCTTCAACTATGACTCATTCACAGTTGCTATGACTCACCTAAAATGGTTATGTCTCACCAAAAATTGCTGTGACTCACCCACAGTTGCCATGACTTTCCCACAATCATTGCCTTACAACAAGTGCCATGGCTCACTCACAATCATTATGTCTAGTAACAACTGCCATGACTCTCCAAAATCGTTATGACTCAATCAAAATCCTAATGACTCGCAGCAACTGCTACGTATGACTCACCCACAACATGCGGCTTCCACAATGGCTATGCAGAAGGCCTCTGTCAGGGAGGTGTTCACAAATATATCTCCTTGAACCAGGACCTGATCAAAACAAATTAAATCAGATCAGAACAAATTAAATCAGATCAGAACAAATCAAATTAGATCAAAACAAATCAAATTAGATCAAAACAAATTAAATCAGATCAAAACAAATTAAATCACAGTCATTGTTTATTATAAAAGTATCATTCCATTTCTTCACTACATCTTTTTCAAAACGATATCTCTGCCACATCAACACATCACAGTTTCAAGAAATCCATAATATGATTACATTGCAAAAGCATTCTGCAAATCAGCACTCTTACAAAAGAAACAAGATATATTTCTCAGATTATATTTATATTTTATTTTTTTTAATGTATATTTGTGATTTTTTTCGCATCTGAATAATATAATAGATTAACAACAGTGTAGAAACTGATGGAAATTAGATTACTTGAATGTACGATAATCTACATATACTCTGTCTATCAAGAAAATAATATTCTATTAAATTTTGACCTGTTTTACCATAATTAATGAAATTGTTCCAAAAACATTGTGTACTTTGGCGAGTTATGAATGATGTGGCACTTCATTTCATCATCATTGCCATCACTCACTTAAAATATTAACTTTGGTTGATAAAACAATGACTCACATCTCTGACTTTGGTGTGCTCTACCGTCCCCAACATCTGTACCCGATCCTGAAGTAGAAATCTTTCTCGCACTTCTTCCAGTACTAAACGTTTGGGGCCATCCCCTCCTGTATATAAATAAGTTATTGATTTAATCTTTAAAATCACTTTCAGTAATTGTTTTAAATGTATGCTGGGTAACATTTGTGCCAGCGACATTATTTTGTCATGGCAAATTTCTCATGAATGATAGATATCTTTATATTATTAATCTTGGTTGATAATATTCTATATGAATTGTATGAATACTCGCTATCTGCTCTCCCAGATTTTTAGCTGGTCCGTGAAAAAACGACGAAATTGGCGCGAGAGAGCAGTGCATGACGGGAAAGATATTGCGTTGTAAACTTCCGCCTGCCTTGCTTCAAGATGGGAGGGAAATTTCAGACTGACATCGTACACTGACACGCTAATGTCAGCACTAACGCGTGTTTGTTGTGTAATCTTTATATAAGTTTATTGCAATTTCCGTAAGTTATGTCAACATTACGAAGGCAAAACTGAGAAAAACAACGATGGAAAGATGAAAGGCAGAGGCGACAATGCCCTAAACAGGCTGTCGCCGCTGTTCCGGGATGTGCCGTGTGCAAAGAATTGGGTCAAATACGATCGCAGCGCTCAGAAAATGCAGCGTATATGGGAGAGCAGATACGGAGAATTGGGCTGAATATCCTGAGTTGTGTATACAATAAATTCTCTTCATTTACATCACTATAATAAATTTATTAACCATTTTGGCTAGTCTTTTACTGGTCACACATGTTTCTCACAATAAAATCCGCAGAGAGGAAACCAGTCAATGACTGAATGTGAAACCAATTTAATACCATGAAAAAGGTCATACCTACTTTAAACCATGTCAACAGCAAAAAATCTGTTATCCCTAAATTCAATGGCTATAAGGCATTGAAAACTGAAATTCTTTATTTGTTGAGCAAGATCTTACCAACAATGAAGTCGACATCCGGATACTTCTGACAGAGGTCTGGGATAATGGCGGCCAGGAGGTCAGTGCCCTTCCTGTAAACCAGGCGACTCACCACCACAACTGTGACTGAAAATATCAAAACACAACCGTGTCTGAAAATATCAAAACATCATCACAACCGTGACTGAAAATATCAAAACACCACCGTGACTGAAAATATCAAAACACAACCGTGACTGAAAATATCAAAACACCATCACAACCGTGACTGAAAATATCAAAACACAACCGTGACTGAAAATATTTAAACATCATCACAACCATGACTGAAAATATAAAAACACCATCTCAACCGTGACTGAAAATATCAAAACACCATCACAACCGTGACTGAAAATATCAAATCACCATCACTACTGTGACTGAAAATATCAAATCACCATCACTACTGTGACTGAAAATATAAAAACACCATCACAACCGTGACTGAAAATATAAAAACACCATCACCATTGTGACTGAAAATATAAAAAAAACCATCACAACTGTGACTGAAAATATCAAAACACCACCACAACCGTAACTCAAACATCAAAACACTGTCCCACTTTATTTAATATGCATTTGTCTCTTCCCCAACCCAAATCATGAACTCTAATTTGTATGAATATCTCCACGTAAGATGTCTACTTGTTGGTTCTTAATAAATACATTTCTATTTTTTTTTTACTTTATCAGGAAAAGGGATTTATAAAAATGAAAATATAAATGTATAGTTATCTATACTGTACTGACTTCTTCCTGGTTTTCTCTTGGTGGGATCTGGCATGAACATCGTGGCATCCACAGCATTAGGAATGACAGACACACTCTCCGGTTTTACCCCGGCCCTTAGAACAGTGTTCTCCTTGCTTAAAAAACAAAAAACAATATCATGACCATGACATTTATGCTGCACAGGGTAGATAAGCTCCATCTTATTTTAAGGAAAACAATATACAAGTCGAACACAAAAAAAACAATGTACAAGCTGAAATTATAAATGTTTTCCATTTAATTTATATGATGAATTTTATTTTTCTAAAATATTTGGTTCATTTCTATAAAAAAAAAACAATAAAAAAGATGCCTATATCTTGTCCAGAAATCTCGTTTAGTTTTTTTCTCTTCTTTTATGGTTTGCTTGAACATTGGATTGGGTCTCTCTATCTTTCCTATCTTCTGTCTTTTTTTTTTTTTTTTAATTTCCTTTTGGGCTACATGGAACCCTAGAAAACAGACCTACACAAAAATCCCTCATATGAAAAAGATATTTAAGCAACAAATCATCTTCTTTGAGAATACATTATATTTTTGGGGTAATAATAAAAATATATTGATGCCTCTGCATGGATACCTTGTATGTGAGACACAGATGACATGATTAGACCCGGCCAGGGAGAACTTCAGAAGCTTGTTGGTAAGTATAGAGCTGAGATCCGCAAATCCAAACAGGGAATGATCGGTGAATACCGCTTTTAGTCCCATTGTCTGTGCGTGGAACATTGCCTCATGGGCTAGCGTAGAAAATGCCTGCAAAAAAATTAATTGTTTTTTCTTAATGCCACTTTTTAAGGAGTCAATAAAAGTGGTAAATGTATAACAAGAAAGAATAATTTTATAATTTTCACAATTTTCTGAAAATTGTTTTCAAAAGTTATGTGCTTCTAATAATGGCATGCAGGGGGTAAAACTTACAGAATGTCCATGAACGATGTCAATGTTCTCCCGGAGGAGAATAAATCTTATCAGAGGAAGTGAGGAGAACACTGTTGGCATCACACACTGATTATACATGGGCTTCATCGGCAAATAATAAACCTGGAAAATAAAAAAATATATTTAAGTCCTCATTTTCTCCAATAATTTAACATCAAATTTAAAGTTCGTAAATATAAAAAAAAATCATTTCAATAATTTCCTTATGAGGAATAATTTAAACACTTTATAAAAAAAAAAAAAATTACAGTGTGAGCTTGTGTGTAAATTACATTAATTCTAACAGGCTGGTAAAGTTTCTTTATTGAAGAAATTTTACTTGTTAATTTTTCTTGTTATATCATATTATACAACTATGAAATTTAGATGATGAATGGTGCACTAACCTTGAGTCCATTGGTTAGGTAACGCAGACCAGATCTATCTCCATAAGCGTGTGTGATGACAATCACTTTGTGTCCACGTTCCAGCAGACATTGTGACAACTGGAATATGTGACTCTCAACTCCTCCCATATTAGGATAAAAGAAATCAGACACCATGCTGCAAAATATAGGCCAAATTATTGTGTAAAGATTATTTTCTTTTTAAAGGGATTAAGCAGTGGTTTAGAAAAATATGTATAAGTATCATAAATTAACAATAAAGATATTTGCCTTTCATATCTAAATACTGCTTTGGTTGATGCACTCTAGTAAATGTCTGTAAAACCTATTTGAACAGGAACGTAATTTATAGCCCCCTTTTGAAAGCACACTTCTTTCTTGGTGTCATTTTTATGTGGAGAGTGATCATAGAGGCATTGAAAGGTAAAATTATGTCACAAGAGTATGGCAATATGCTGAGGACGTCATGAAATGTATCATCCTTTGAATAGTGCCAGAATGACGTCAAACATGACTATACTATTCTCCTTCCCGAAAATCCCCAATAATCACTCGCACATAGGTGGCGCTACGAATTTTGTGGGGGTCTGTAACTGACAGCTGATAACAATAAATCACTTTTTTGAAGATATCTTAAAAACTACACCATTTATCAGAAAACCGAAAACAGTTTTGAAATCAGTGAGATAATATGAAGAGAGTAGACAACTTTTGGAAGAAATGACGTCGAGATAAACAAAACTTAAGTGTCTTTGATGCGTAGTGAGGCAGTCACACCAAGCCAAGGTGACCTGACGAGTTGTTCATGTCACTTCTGTCAGATACTTTCACACCATTGTCTTTCAAATTCATTTGAAGCTGGGACCAATTTTATGATCAAACAGATTTTCTGTCATTGTTTCCCAGCACAGGATTTGAAGTGGGATTCTAAGTTTCATCTGAAAGCAATCATAAATTGCTATATCGCACTCACGTGTCATGTCTTCCTATCTGACAGCAACGTGTTAGAGAGCAGTTTCTCCCGATTAACAATCATTTCTGATATCAAATATCATGCAGAGCAATACAAGACCAACATATTTATATTCCTCATGAATTTTAATACAATTTAAAAAAAAGCTAGTTCAATTTCGAGGATTCTTGTCAAACTTCTGTGAGCCCAAAGAAAAGTCCAGTCGAGGTTATCTAAATTTACGTGGAGCAACAGGAAATCAGGAGCCTGTGACATCTACATCTACATCTATAAGTTTACTCGGCAAAACCAATTGGCATCCCGCCGAGAGTGCAAGATTGCACTAAGGGGTGCAGCTGGTACACACCAGCTGCTTGCTGCCAACCTTTATACTCTGGCAAGGGAGTTTCTGAAGGATGCCGAGCTACCTGTTTCCAATGTAGTTAAATGAGGGGGAAGGTTGTTCCAGTCCTTCACTGTCCTTGGAAAATAGCTGTATTTATAAGGGTCACAGCTTGTTGCCATTTCGATATAGCGATTTCCATGGTTTTTCCTTGTAGGAGCTGATTTCATTTTGACATGATCTGGAAGTTTCAAAGCTATTTCACCATTTATAGCCTTGTACAATAAAACCAGCCTCTGGGTTCTTCTTCTCGCTGCTAGTGAATCCCATTTTAGGTCTTCCAAGATTTTAGTTATAGTGCCTGTTTCTCTCTTCCAGTTGCCAGCCACAAATCTAGCAGCTCGTCTTTGAACTGATTCTATGCGGTCTATATCTTTTTTGAGGTAAGGGTCCCACACACTTGATGCATATTCTAAGTGAGGGCGCACAAGTGTATTGTAGGCAGCCTCTTTGATATTTCCTGGGCACATATTGAAATTCCTTCTTACAAATCCCAGTACTTGGTTTGCTTTGCAGACAATGTTGTTAATATGTTCATCCCATTTCATATCTGTTTGGAGTTCAACTCCAAGGTAGGGATGATGTTCAACATGTTGCAAGATGTGACCATTTAATGTATATTTTCTTGAATCAAGAGCTTGGCTTTTTTTCTTGCTGCTCAGGGTGTAGCATTTCTGAGCATTGAAGTCCATTTGCCACTCACTTGACCATTCCTCCAGCATATTTAGGTCCTCTTGCAGTTTCTCTGCATCATCGTCATCTTCGACTATTCTATATAGGAGGCTGTCATCAGCAAAGAGCCTTATGTTTGAATATTTTAGCTTCTCTCCAATGTCATTAATATAGAGTAGAAATAATATTGGTCCAAGTACTGTACCCTGAGGCACTCCAGATTTAACATGGACAGGGTCAGATTCATCACCGTCAATAACCACCCTCTGTTCACGGTTTGTAAGCCAGTTTTTTATCCATGAACCGACCTGTCCTGAGATTCCGTAATGCCCAAGCTTCTGATTTAGACGCTCGTGACAGACTGTGTCAAAGGCTTTACTAAAATCAAGAATGGTTTCATGTTGATGAGCTCAAGTGACCTGCTGGAGGAAATAATTTTATCACCCGTACTTGTCACAGCTATTGCTAGTTTTGCTATTTCTCAGTATATCCAAAACATACATACCAAATATTGTGTTTCATGTTGATGAGCTCACTTTTGTCGTGATCCAAACTTGAAAAAATATTTTTTCGATCATTCAATAATTGCCTCTTAGTAAAATCATCTAATAGCTGAGTTAAAGGGTTATAATTGTTATCTGCACAACGTATTTAAATCTATATATTTAATAATAACAAGAATATTTTTTTCCAAATTTGATTTATATCCAAAAGTAATTCTTACCTTGAATGTTAAGTTAATAAACCGAATTTGCTTTAAAGGTAAGTCGGTTATTTTTGCTCGATAGCTTTGAAATTGAACCGCTTATTTTGGTTTATAGAAAAATAAGAAAATGGAGACACTTCTTCGGGATTGTTGACTTTTATTTACATTTAAGGAATATCATTCATTTGATCATCGCATTCTCGTTATATCAACGGTTATAATAAGGCAAGTGTTTCGTTTATGTCTTTAAATGCAATTAAATCACTCAATTTTACAAGTTTGAACAAATTGGATTTACCTTGAAACAAAAAACTTTTGAAAAAGGCAAGATCAAGAACCAGCGAAATGTCACGACGTTGACCAGAGTCCCTTCCAATGCAAACTTTGGTTTCAATCTTTTTGATCTCATCAGTTTGTAGAATGGGTTCCATTTCAATCATCCAACTAGGAATAGAATCATGATTTGGGTCGGGGTACTCTCCTTTGCATCGGGCTCAGTAAATAACACCCTCCCTGCTTATGCGATGAGATATGACGTTCCATTAGCCCCGCCCCTTGAATGTATCCAATGCACGATACGATGACATAACTCGAATCTCTTTAATATTCATGAGTGCCTAAATAGTACGACATTTGGTCGCGTTGGCGCTAAATAGTACGACATTTGGTCACGTCGGCGCTAGGCCTATATTGAAGAGGCCTAGTAAAGCTGGGTAGGTTCGGGGACAAGACTAATCAATTTGGCTGAGATTGCTCTCTGCGGGATGCCAATTGGTTTTGCCGAGTAAACTTATTGATGTAGATTTTGGGACTCAATGGAAGCAGAGACAGTAATAAAGAACACTGTCAACAGACCCAGAGATGGAACAGTAAAGGCACTCACCGTGTGGCCGGAATTACGACAATACAGCCAGCGACAACAGAGCTGTGGATGACAACAGAGCTGTATTTCAGTTTATCAATTGATTGCCAATGTTTATCACACAATTTGAGGCAGTTGGCACATTCGCATATCTGATAACAGTCTAATGAGCGTGATGAGAATATTTTTGAAAGTGCAGATTCACTTAAGTCACTTAAAATGGAATTGCAGCTCTGTTGTTGTCTTGCAGCTCTGTTGTCATTGTATGTACATCTTGGACACCAAATGGAAATACGTCATAATTTGTTAGTCTTTGTTTGGGGTTTCCCTGTCCAATATTTAGATGAACCAATCAGAGCAATCCTCGATAATCAGAGACGTCAGTTAACTGAGCTAATTCCAGCCCCCTCCCTCAAGAAAGGGGGCTGCCATAGTGAGCAATTATCTCCAAGGAGCCTGAGCTCTTATTAATATTCATATATGCATGATAAGCATTGATAAGAAACTCACAAAATGTTGAAAACAAATGCCTGAAATGGTGAGACAGCAGACAGCTTAATTCACTTATGTTCCTTTTCTTATCAAGAAACATGCAAAACTGACATGGATAGGCAATGGGTGGGACTTATAAAAATAACTTTCGGATAACTTAAGAAATTAAGGATTGAGAAGTTTGCAAAATGATACAATTCTGAAAGTCCCTGCATGAATCCTAATAGCATAAAAAAAGGTTTGTAAAAGGGATAGTCCCAGTCAAGGAAGTTACTCAACTGCTGCATTAACCATCTTAACCATCTTAAGTTCTGAGACTGTCCTACTTTGGGTTAGACAAGGATTATATATTGAGAGCAGGACTGGCTGAAAAAAAACATATTATAAGTCTGCATTTTTAAATAATCTGAAACATGAGTAAATAAACTTGACACTGATGTTGAAGTAAACATATTCCTCAGATTTTAACTGGATTGGAAAGAGCTCAACATCCACTACAGGGTTCACACCCCATCGTTCTGGCTTAATGACATCATTTTGTAGCATTCTCTAGGGCTGCAGCTTGTTACAATGTATTCATTGTTATGAAGTCAAAATGCTTGAATGGTATATTTTTAAGCTCAGTACGTCTCTGAGAATATTGATAAATAATGGTTATACATTTTATTAATTTAGTATGCAGATTAACTAATCCAGAAAAAAAAATTGGCCTGTCAATCAAGAAAATTTAAACAGGCTTGTCCTTAAAGGGCTAAAAACAGGCATATTGGTTGCATGGGCAACTTTTTTCAGGTGCTGACTTCACTGGTTTTTACCAGTCATTCAAAAAAAAAATATTTACATCTTGAATGGAATTGAATTGAATAAATCAATAGATTAATAAACTTGAAACACATTGCAAATAGATGACAGCTTGAAGTTTAATACAATTTGTGCAGTCTCGAGGTTGATCTGAATCATGTCAATTTATCCTACAAGAAGCTGAAATTTATTTGGTATTTTGCCAACTTATTCTTCTTGGCTTTAAATCAATATTCTCTTCATGACAATTGAACATTTTTTCCTCATTTCAGATTATGAACAGATAAATTCCTAAACAGGAAACATGTCAAATGAGCAACTGAAGGAGGATATTGTACATCGAAAAGAGGGCGCCACAAGCAAAAATGACAAGACAATAGATTCAACAGTTGAAAATATTGACCTCCTTGAAGAGGGCGCCACAAGCAAAAATGACAAGATAATAGATTCAACATTGGAAAATATTGACCTCCTTGAAGAGGGCGCCACAGACAAAAATGACAAGACAATAGATTCAACAGTTGAAAATATTGACCCTGCAGAAAAGAGTGATATGAGTGAAAATGGCCAGACAGTAGAACCCAAAGTTGGCAATGTTGACCAGGAACCACAAGACCACTGCTTGAGCACACGTCATATGTCAGTACTTGGGACCTCGGATAGTTTGGACGTGATTCCAGAGGATGGCACAGATATACAGCAACCTATCAACTTCATGGACCCACAAACTATTGAAATGGTAGTGATGATATGTCATCTGCATGTATATTCATAAGTTATTTATATTGATGTATATTGATGTGTCATATACATCGATACAATATTTAACTTGATGTGTCATCTATATTGGTATAGTATTTATAGTGATATGCCATCTGTATTGGTATAGTATTTATAGTGATATGCCATCTATATTGGTATAATATTTATCTTGATGTGTCATCTATATTGGTATAGTATTTATTTTGATATGCCATCTATATTGGTATAATATTTATCTTGATGTGTCATCTATATTGGTATAGTATTTATTTTGATATGCCATCTATATTGGTATAGTATTTATTTGATATGTCATCCATATTAGTATAATATTTATTTTGATATGTCATCTATTTTGGTATAGTATTTAACTTAATATGTCATCTATATTGGTATAATGCTCATCCTTGTGTCATCAATTGACATTATATTTTTGTGTAATACTTACCTTGAAAACATGTCATCTCTAGGCCCAAAAAATGTTAAATATTGAAAGGTAGATTCATTGAAATCACACAATAGAACAGACACAGTCAAACAGGCCCCGTGGTAAACAGCCCCTCACCATTAAATACATTGTACAAACATTTCATTTTGGGTATTGCAGATAAAAGAAGCCAAGAAGAACTACCCGGAGCAATTCGCCAGCTTCTGGGAGATGGATGAACAAGACGTGGATGAGGCTACCGAGGAGGAAATACAAAGTCAGAATTCTGGATTGCTTTTCTGTTTTTTTTCTTTTTCAAAATATTCTTTGTTCACATAACTTCTTTATAATTTATCAAACTTTTTTTCTCAGTTATGCAGGTTTCCTCTTGTGTCATTCAGAATTATTAAATATTATAAAACTAAGTGCTAGGCCAAAACAAGAAAGTCTTGTTTCTTATTGAAGCCATGCTCTATTTTTGGAATTGGAAAAAAATATATACCACCTCAGTAAAAAAAAAACTGACACCACCAACAATATGTTATTATTGTCACAAATAGCTTAAGCTTGTAAAATAGAATTTAAAGCTTTATATTAAAATCCCCTCTTAGGACTTTTTGTGTATTCAGATTGATAAGAATTTTTTTTTCTTGGCCTAGTGTACTTGTAAGAAGAAGGCCAATGTCTGGTTGAATGTTATATGGTTAATAGCTATTGGAGTTCAAATATATTTCTGAATACATATTACTTAAAACTCAGCAATTTATACCCCAAAATAAAGTGTGATTTTTTAAACATCAACAGATTACGGAATGATGTTTATTCACTCTAGATTTGACAGGTGAAAATAAACAAGACGAAAATCTCATTTGTTTTGAAAAAATTAAATATTTTTGCCATGTTTGGTGCAGATAACCCTTCGCTGCGGATGCTGTGGGCCGCAGAGAATGGAAACCTGGAGGTGATGAGGGAGATGAGGAGTCAGGACGCCAGCCTCATTAATACCACCGACACGGACGGCTACACTCCACTGCACAGGGCAGCCTACGAGAACCATGTCTCTGCTCTACAGGTAGGTCTCTAGGCCATCACACTGAATTCTCTGGAATAGTGACTAGATATAGGTGCTCTAAATTGATAGGTGCATGTGATTGCCTATGAGAACCATATCACCACTCCACAGGTAGCTCTCCAATAGATATAGGTGCTCTAAATAGATAGGTGCATGTGGATGCCTTTGAGAACCATATCACCACTTTACAAGAAGGTCTCCAATAGATATAGGTGCTCTAAATAGATAGGTGCATGTGATTGCCTATGAGAATCAAGTCACCACTTTACAGGTAGCTCTCCAATAGATATAGGTGCTCTAAATAGATAGGTGCATGTGATTGCCTATGAGAATCAAGTCACCACTCTACAGGTAGCTCTCCAATAGATATAGGTGCTCTAAATAGATAGGTGCATGTGGATGCCTTTGAGAACAATATCACCACTAGACAGGTAGTTCTCCAATAGATATAGGTGCTCTAAATAGATAGGTGCATGTGATTGCCTTTGAGAACCATATCACCACTATACAGGTTGGTCTCCAATAGATATAGGTGCTCTAAATAGATAGGTGCATGGGGATGCCTTTGAGAACCATATCACCACTATACAGGTTGGTCTCCAATAGATATACAATGTAGGTGCTCTAAATAGATAGGTGCATGTGGATGCCTTTGAGAACCATATCACCACTCCACAGGTAGCTCTCCAATAGATATAGGTGCTCTAAATAGATAGGTGCATGTGGATGCCTTTGAGAACCATATCACCACTATACAGGTTGGTCTCCAATAGATATAGGTGCTCTAAATAGATAGGTGCATGGGGATGCCTTTGAGAACCATATCACCACTCCACAGGTAGCTCTCCAATAGATATAGGTGCTCTAAATAGATAGGTGCATGTGATTTCCTGTGAGAACCATATCACCACTCCACAGGTAGCTCTCCAATAGATATAGGTGCTCTAAATAGATAGGTGCATGTGATTTCCTGTGAGAACCACATCACCACTTTACAGGTAGCTCTCCAATAGATATAGGTGCTCTAAATAGATAGGTGCATGTGATTTCCTGTGAGAACCATATCACCACTCCACAGGTAGCTCTCCAATAGATATAGGTGCTCTAAATAGATAGGTGAATGTGGATGCCTTTGAGAACCATATCACCACTCCAATAGATATAGGTGCTCTAAATAGATAGGTGCATGTGGATGCCTTTGAGAACCATATCACCACTCAACAGGTAGCTCTCCAATAGATATAGGTGATCTAAATAGATAGGTGCATGTGATTTCCTGTGAGAGCCACATGACCACTTTACAGGTAGGTCTGCCTTTGAGAACTGCATCAGCATTGAAAAGGAACATATACACACCATAATATCTGATAGAGATAGACTCAGTAAAGCTCTTGATACTGTTATCGTCCTGAATAGATCAGAGAGCTGAATACACTGGTATAATGACTACAGATAGGTGCATTGACAGATATAAGTGCTTTGAATAAATAAGTGCACTGAATAGATAGATGTGCTGAATAGATCAAGTAGCACTGAGTAGATAGGTGTAGTGATTGATTTCTGAAAGGTGCACTGAATAGATGTAGCTGCACTAAATAGAATTATGTGCCGAAAATAGATATAGGTGCACTTAATTGAAATAGTTGTGCTGAATAGGAATAAATGCACTGAATAGATATATGCAGATACAATGTAATACAAATAGTTGCACTGCTTAATGATAAGTGCATTGAATAGAGATCAATTTATTGAATAGAAATAGGTTCACAGGATAGGTGGGGGCACTTAAGATGTATATTCATGGAATAGTAATGAAATATTGAAAAAGAAAAAAAATTGCAATTACTTGATGAAAAAAAATGAAAAGAGAAAATGTGATTTTATTAAGGTATTGGCAATGGTAATGTGTTAATAGTAGGATTTGTGCTTATTTTTATTTTATTTTATTATTTGTAGTACCTGTTGTCTGAGGGGGCTGAGCTGAGTGCGAGGACACACGAGGGCTGGACCCCACTCCACAGCGCCTGTAGGTGGGATGCGTTAGAAGCGGCCAGCGTCCTCATACGACATGGTGCCGACGTCAACGCCACCACTAACGGCAACCTGACGCCACTCCACCTGGTGGCAGCACACACGGACACGCCCGCTCTGCTCCAGATGCTGCTGATGCACTCCGGAATCAGGACGGATATCCGGAATACTGCCGGAGAGACTGCCTTCCAACTCTGCCAAAGATCCAACGGATTCTACTATCTGTTTGAAATCTGTGATCCACACATTGTAGAGATGGGAAAAACATGATAACCACAGAATTTTTGCTACTTAATGTATAGAATATTTATATTTATTCTTATATTTTTATTGATATTGTTGCTGTGGAAAAAAGTGATGCTGTTTTAACATTATGTTGGCTTTTCTTGTCAGTTTCAAATAATTGATCTGAATCAGTTTTTCTAAAATGAAAATGCAAAGCTGTTTATGATTTCAAAATAAATATATTTGACAAGGAAGTTTTCTTTTTATTAATTTATTGATAAATAAATATGTGCAGATAAATATACTGAATGTTCATCACCTATTTAAGTTTGGTCAAAACAGAGTATTTTCCATTAGAGTATGAATAAAAAAATTAAAGGTGAACCATTCAGAAGATTTTGTTCAGAGAGAAGACGTCAAGATATATATACCGGTATATATATTTTTTTTTTTTAAAGTTTTTTTCATATATAATTTTTTTCTGTATTTTTCTTCTTTGTTTTTAGCTATCTGAGTATGTCTTCAGTGATCAACTTTGCTATTCTCCTCTGAAACCTCTGGATGGAGTTGTTTTGTCAGGGGACCAATTCAATCTTTTTTCAATCAGGCCAAGATATTTTTCCAGGTTATTATTTTTTTCACGAATCTAATAGCTATTATCTGCCCAAATCTGCTCCTGAAAAGGATTTAAATGATCAATTATGATGCAATTTCCGGAGAATGTTTACAAACATTACAAAAAAAGCAATGATCAGCATAGCTCTCAGGCCATTAGCCTGTTTTTTGTCGTTTTTGTTTTTGGTTTTGTTTTTTATAGTTTTTTAAAGAAAACAAAAAATTAGTTTGCAATGGTTGAATTAAGTACCAGATGTAGTTTTAGACAATGAGACAAGTACAAATAACATGAAATGTGCCACATTTCCAAAGAAGACCACTTTCTAATCATGCATATATATGAACATGGGATTTGGTCAAAACTGCATTTTTCAAAATAGTATGAATAACAAAATTATATGTGAATTTTTTCGAAAATTTTGTTTTAAGATAAAACATCATTATGACCCATTGGCACATGTACAAAAAAAATGTTTCATGAATTATACATAACTAAAATGCTAATTCTTTTTATGTATTATGATTGTTTATTTGTAATTGTCACCTATGTACATATCCTCTGTCAATCTAATATAAATACAATATAAACAGATGAGGTTACATCCAGCCCACCTGGACTTACAGGTGACCTTAATCAAAATAACAAGCACATCAGAGTATTATATGAAAATAAAGATACCAAATAAAGTAAATTTATAGTACAAAGGAATACATATACATTAATATATACATTAGAAAATGATATAGTGTGTATAGAACTATATGTTAATTGAACGTTGTCTCTTTTCCTATATATTTGAAAGAAATTTAGCTGTATTACTGGCATATTCCAAAGACATATTGATATTCCATTTTTCATACTTCTCAAGATTATCAAAATTAGATACACTATTTATCAAATTATTGAAGTATACCCCCCTCTCATGTCTATATAAGTCACAGATGAATACAAAACGATACTGAACTTCTACGTCTCTTTTATCACATAATTTACATACCGGTACTCTATCACCCACATCAATGCTTTTATTATAGAAATTGAATTTATCAAAATAACAAATCAATAAACCTTTTCTGAACTCTGATACTGTTGTCATTATATCATTATTACTTTAAGAAGAATTTCCGTCTATTCCTCCCGCGCATGCTCGTATCAACAATATTGATATTCAGACATATCAATATATATATCAATATCAACACATCAATATATAGACATATCAGTATATATCAATATCAACAGATATATCTTATTTATCGAATTCAGTACGTCCTAGTACAATACTTTATATACATTTAAAATATCTTATTTTTGACCTAAAATGTGAGATAGCCAATATTCTATTCTAAATGCCACCTGGTGGCTGATTCATAAAATTACAAAATATAAAAAAAATATAAGGCAAGGGGTTAATCTCCAGCAGTGAAAGGATTAACCATCTTCTTAGTTTTTTTTCTCAAAATTTATGGTCAATTTTGAACTGTTATATTAAAGAGATATTATAGAATATCTTAAAGATGAATTTAACTATTGCATAATCACAAGTTGACTGAGCTTCACTCTCCTCAAAAGGACCAAAGTTCAGAAGCCAAGGTAACAGTTCAAAATACCTGTTAAAATCTGTTGAATAAAAATTAAGTTAGGTCTACCCAAATTTGCTAGGCCTGTTCTCTCTTCTCAGGTGTTTTATAGTGAGCCTGATGCAAAGGAGAGTAAAATTAAGTGTGCTCTCTGTGTTTTGCATTTTACTCAACATTGCTCAAAAGGGAAAGACCAAAAAAACCTGTGATATCAAAAAAAAATTTATTCCTTTGCCACAATCTTTCAAAATAATATATACATTATGACTATAAACATGTATCTGTAAATATGTTTCTTTTTAATACAACATTATGCTCCAAACAAGTTTTCAATTTTCTCAATGATTCAATCAATAGCTGTACACTCTTGACAGTCTTGTGTGGCTGAACTGTAGCCTGTCGTGTAGTGTAGGACCTGATGTCATGAAATTTAGAGTTGTCACAATTTTTTTCTCCTGAATTGTCATGTCAACATTTTTCTTTAAATTTAATGGTTAATCAGTTTGATTGAATATGAGTCCCTTTTGTAATTCAATCATTCGATCAAACGATAATGAATTCGGAAACAATAATATATTTAGAACAATATTTACAGACCGTATTGGAAATAACCGCTAGATGTCCTTCCTTATATAGCCATACGCGAGAGTGATCCATGTGAACACGGCCGCGTGGCCTAATGGATAAGGCGTCTGACTTCGGATCAGAAGATTGCGAGTTCGAGTCTCGTCGCGGTCGTTCAACCTTTTAGCTTTTTTTTTGCAAGATATATGAAACTTTCTGTTGTGTTTTGAAAAAAAATGCACTTTGATGCGTGGAGATTTTGGTGGGAAATTTCCAACATACAAGTCCATGTGTGTGTGTGTTCAACATTGCTTTGCCACCGAACACAAACTGCAGCTGAATGGCTTGGAATTGATTGATTATTCATTGATTTATGACTTTATGTTATATTCTAAAATTTTGATTGGTCTTGGTTTCGTCATTGAACACTTTAGTCATTAATTTTGATAATTCATAACAAGTTTGGGATTTGTCCATTCAATTTTGCCGGTCATTTGTAATATCATTGGTAATTGTATGTTTGTACACTTAACATTACGATTTTTAAAAAATACATCCATGGCACTGAATTCATTCATTCATTCACTCATTCGTTCATTCATTTATTCATTCATTCATTTATTCATTCATTCATTCATTCATTCATTCATTCATTCATTCATCCATTCATTCATTCACTACATAACTTCTTATCTGGGACTATCAGGCCATACACTGTTTTCAATCAGCAATTTAAATAAATATATAAATAAAAAGGGCAAATATTTTCATTAACGTGGATGGGGTAGAGAAGTGGCTTTAGCACCCCGGCTCGCAACCCCAACTATTGATGTGGTCAGAGACAATTCTAAATATGGTAAGCGAGGTTTCAGGAATGTTTTTTTTATATGTGAATTTTCTGACACAGTGATATTTAAATATTTAGTTTTAACCGCCTTGGTCTGACAATTATGAACAAAATTCTGAACCTCTTGTAAACATTGCTAAATGGGGGTGTGACCTTATATTCAATTCAGTGATTACCGTTGAACTGTTTTCTATATATATATCAACAGTTATCACTTAAATGTAATCACTTTAATCACTTTATATATATGTATTTATATATGTGTATAACTTGCATGTGCAAACAAAGTCAAATGATGTGATAAACATCGGTAGTCAATTGATAAACTGAACCACAGCTCAATTGATAAACTGAACCACAGCTCTGTTGTCCGCAGCTGTATATATATATATATATATATATATATATATATATATATATATATATATATATATATATATATATATATATATATATATATATATATATATATATATATATGTATATATATATATATATATATATATATATATATATATATATATATATTTTTCAGAACTATTTTTCAGAACTATTTTAAGTCATCAAAACCACGAGTTAGAGCTAAACATATCGGAAATGAAATGTTATTTATTTCACGGAGATTATGGGGATATAAATTTTATATTTCTGCTCCAAGGTAGGTTAGATGATTTTATGAGGAGATATCAAAATTCATATCATATTTATGAAAATGAGTTAAAAATTCCGTTTTACCCTCACATTATCAGGAAATCACATACTTTATTGTTATCTTTTTCTTACCAGTTTATTTTTAGTTATTGGTGCATATATTGGCAGCTCAGAAAAATATACCACTTTGTTCAGTGAAAAAAATACTATCAGAATATGTAATTTATAGCCCTGCCAATATATGCGCCATTATAAATAAATTGACTAATAAAATGTTATGTCATCATTTAAAACCAACAAAAATAACCATAAAAAAATGCAACAGGAATTTTATAAATGCTGTATAATAAACAATATTTTGTTTTAAACGTTTTTACAACGTAACATGAATAGTGACATATTTTTTTAAAACATGTGAAAAAATAAAAGGATTGGAATATAAATTCGTCTTAAATCTTGAAAATATTCAAACACTCCAACATCAAGACATCAATCTGCAGTCTAAGCATATAGCTTAGCTGATATTACAGAATACTATGATATGATTGAGCATTTATACAATGTTATGATGACTATTTGCTGATTCCATTCCTATCAAATCAGGTCACAGTGGTTGTCAGTTGAAGAGTTGAGGACGATATTATTCTTATCCAAAGACAACCACTTTCCCAACCAATTCGTATAAATAAAATACAAAATGTGAAATGTGTTATGAATGAATCATTTTAAAATGTGTAGCTTCTTTGAAAATAACGAAGCATAATAATTTGTCTCTATAAAAATTAAAAGCATAGAATACGCCACATTATGCTTGTCTAAAACTCATAAATTGCATGTTATATTGAGCTAGGAGTCTTCAATTCTGACTAACTTAACCCTGCCAAGGTAAATTCCCTTCATGACAGGAACATAAGTAAATGAAAGGTGAAAAAAAACATGTCTTATCCACGTTTTTTCCATGTGAAATATTAACAAATAAAAAATTATAACAAATTTTGTGTGGGATGGTAGGAAGCCAAAAATTGCTGAAGACACATTATGTCAGAAAATTGATAATGGTGGTTTAAAGCTTTGTGACTTTACTTCAAAAGTTAAAGCTCTTAAAGTTACATGGGTCAATCGCTAGGCAAGTGGGGATATTTAAAGATGGAAGATATTGCCACTGAGGTTTTTTGGATGTACTAATTTCATTGATTATTTCTCTGTTAAATATGACAAGCTAAACACAAGACAAAATAGTGATATACCAAAATATTATATTGATATGCACAACCTGTGGGGTGAATTACATAATTGTGTCCCCACTACTGTCAAAATGATTCTTAAAGAACCGCTATGGAACAATATGTATATAACTTTGAGTAATAAATCAATAGGTTGGAGCAAAAAGGTATAAAGTCTATAGGAGACTTACTGAATGATAGAGGTGAATTTTATAATCATAATTAACTACATACTAGATATAATGTCCAAAAACTACAAAAACTACAAAAGCAATTATGAGGCACCAGGGATATATATTAATGAAGTTTATAAAAGTATTGATAAACTCAAATGTCAGGATTATTACTGGTGCTTTAATAACATTGAAAAAGAAATCTGGACAAGAATATTTAGAATGCCCTTTTTCTGCACCAGAGAAACAACAGCTGCAATCGTTCCAATATAAAGTCATTCATCACACAATAGCATGTAACAAATTAATGGTTATATAATATCAAGATAAAAGAAAGTGACCAATATTAATGCAATTTTTGTGATAAGGTTGATGACATCCAGCACTTCCTATTATATTGTGACAATGTTTTAGAATTTTGGAGGAACTTCATTAAATGGTGGAACAGATTGAGTAAAGTAACAATAACCGAGGAAAAAGAACTTGAAGAATGTATCCTGTTTGGATTTCCTGAATGTAACAATGAAACTACGGTCTTGAACTATTGTATCTTATGTGCCAAATATTATGTTTATATACAAAGACTGGTAAATGAAAATCATACTGACTTTTACGAGTTTTTGGTGCAGCTAAAGTTCAAACTCCTAATAGTATTTCCCAACAACATAATATGGCAAACTTCAAGAAATATGATATATATGAATCACTATGATGCACAGATTTTCCAATATTGAATTATTGCACGCAAACTGTTGTATAGAGCCTGTAACTCTTCTTTGCAAATAAAATGATTGTCCAAAAAATATAAAAATAAAAAATCTATAAAAAAAACAAAAACATGTAAATGTAGTTTATATACTTTAAATGCGTTTGTTTTTAATAACACTATCTGCTAGATCAATGTAAATCTGTTATTATTATCACATTTCTCATTTAATCATATTTTCTTTTGCATTATGATCATAGGGATGAAATACCTTTTTAGGGCAAAGTATTGAGTTGTAACATCATATAGTTTTTGGACATGAAGCGCCATGAGCATTGCCTGGAATCAGTGCCATATGAATCTATACTTTTTTTCTTTTTTCGGCCTTTGATGTGATATTTAGAACAACTGAATGCAAAATTAATATTTTTTGGTAAAATTCTTTATTGATATTGTAAAAATACAAGCCCTTCAGTTAGAATATCTAAACATTTAAAGTTGTTAAACACTTTACATTAATTTGTCATCGTACTGATAGATATATCATATGTTAATGGATTGGGTGAAACTATTGGCAGAATTTTGAATAACAAAAGAAATGTTTTGTTGTTTTTTATATACTGAAGTCAATGATAAATATCACATTAAATTCTTTAAATGATAATGTTTTTGGGACAAATTTGTTTTAAGTGCTTTTTAAAACTGTCCGCTGACTATTTTTTTAATATGCAGGGGCAGGGCATTCCATAACTGAGGTAATTATACATGTACTTCAAAAGTGCTGACAGAATTTGGAACTACATGCTTATTCTTGTTGCTGTATCGTAATGACCTTTGAGTGAAAGAGATGGAGGTTTGTCAGGTGCATAGTGCGATTGTGGGCTAACATCTTGAAATTTCTAATGGTAGGATTTCTAGAGAGTGTTGTTTTCAGTGGGGCAATATAGCGATCCTATACTCGGGGGGGATGTCAATTGGTTTTGTGAGTAAACATATTGATGTAGATGACCCGCAATCGACCTATACCCATTCTGTACCTTCCATGTGAGTACAGCCGACGACACCAGAGCTACGAACGACAACATATCTGCATTTCCATTTTCATGTCCTTTTAAGTGCATCTGCACTTTGGATATTACTCTTATCAGGTTGTCGTCAGAAACGTAAATGTGCCAACAACGTCAAAAGGTGTGATAAATACCGGCAATCAAATGATAAACTGAAACGCAGCTGTGTTGTTGTCAGCAGCTGTGTAGTCCTCCGCTGATTTCATACTTATTTTTTTTTCTAAGAAAGTTTTACATTGCTGGTGATTTAAAGACAAATATGATATATTCCATTTATTACACTTTTAATACCTCTACAAAAGTACACCGTAATAAATAACGTAACAGATACAATGTAAAATTACAATTGACACTAATTGTTTGAGTGAAAGTCTTATTCACTCTGTTAACATATACAGAGACCTTTCTAAATTCACACACAAAAGACATCTATGATTGTTTTTGTGTTATTATTACTGACTTTTGTAGCACTATTTAGATTATATCACGATCAGATAAAACAGAAGTCTGTCACCAGGACTCAGTGCCCTACTCTATCCTTAGAGTGAATGTGGATTTTTTCCTTTACATTACCACAAAGACATTGTTGCACATATTACGGCCTTTTATAGCATGGAGCACAGACTGGAGTGATAAACTATTAAGCCTTTCTCGTACAAGCAGCATGACCGAAGTTCTTATCCCAACCGGGAATGGAGCCCCCGAACTTGAGCAAGGGAGACAGACATCTAACCAACTTAGCCACTGTCCATCCTGTCTTTTTTATTTTCTCTATTTGGATCTGTTATTTATTCGACAGAAAAAAGAATATGCTTTTATTTTAACTTTACATTGTACAACATTCTTTCAATACTCATTGATCATACAATATATATAAATTTAGAAAACTGACCTATGAATATAAAAATGGACTAAAAACACTTACATCTCATAACAATAGTTATTATGTGAAATTACTCATGTGGGATTACTCTAGTTTGAATGACAAATGACAAAACATTCTACATATAATACTTAGCAATAAAATTCGAATTAATATACAGATTTTGTGATAACTTGTTCCTTAAATAATTAAATGTTACGAATTGGTGCACAAAGCAAAAACAGTAAAATCTACAATCATGAAAAGAAAGCAAGTTAATTGAGAAAGAAACAAAGTTATATTGAGTACATATTATTTACCCAGTTTCACTTGAATAAATAAATTAATAAGTTCTTAATGAACTAGAGGAGTTGTCTGTTGAAACCAAAATCATTGAGCACTTTATCAAAGGTTTTTGTCTCGCTGACTTGTGATCTTATGTGAACACCAGCTCAGTAAAAGGTATGCTACCAATAAAATACCTTCAGAGTCAGATGGGACACCAGAAAGAATTGGATTTTAGAAATCTGCGTGACCAGAAGGTCCTGCCTATTGGAAAAGACCTAACGCCCTTACAACCTTACCACAGCAGTTGTCACTTGAGCATGTTGAGTACGAATTTAGTACTCGGCACCACCAACATAAAACAATAATTCATGGTGTTTTTTGGTGCATTTCAATCCGACAGTTTGAATGTACCACCGTTTCATGACCACATTTCATTTATACAACCAAAATCCCTGGAAAATAATCCGTGACCTCTGTAATTTCATGAAAGCTTTGAGAAAAATAATGATAGGCATGAAATACGTGGTAATACACAGAGAGAATTTCATTGGACTTCATATTATATAATCATGTCAGTTTCAAGGCTTTTCTGAGTCCATATTGCAAAACAGATAAGGCGTAGTCACTGATATGATGTTACATAAAAGATGCAACCTGAAAATAATTATTTCAAGCACATAAGCTTATATACAGAGGCATTGACCAATGAGTCATTAGAAATATTATTGAGTGTTAACAGTTATTGGATTGATTCCAATATATTGTTTTTCTGTTCATATTTTTGAGGTTTCTCTCAAAATGGTACTGCTTTCTTTCCCATTAATTGACCTTCTGGAAGTTACAAGAGACTTAAATGTCCTCGATGACCTTTCACGCTCAGCTCTTAACTTTTTGGGGCAAAAACAGCATAATAACTCCACAAGTTCAGCTCTAAACCGCTTTCCCGTCAAGCAGTAAAGCGCAAAATTGATTGAATGATTTAAATACATCAACAAAAAACAGGCGGTTTTGGACAGAAACATTTTGGCTCTTATATCCGGGTCTCTTCTGTTATCCTCCAGAAGACTTCTGAGTGTGAACGGGGAACTGAGTAGAAGCCAGGAGAAACTAACCGATAACAACATCACTGTTATTCTATGCTGGCTGTTTTTGTAATTAGCTGAGTTTTCACTGGCTCTTTTTATGGCATGTCGGTTTCTCCATAACTTATATGTAATAGCTAAGTTTAGCGCTAACACAATGATAAAAGGTATTATGGAGTATGATGCTAGTTTCATTAATGGGTAGACTTTTACCATAAACTTGTCACTAGGGAGGGCGGCACAGCTCGTTCTTTTGCCAAATTTGATAATTTGTATCGTCCAAAATAGGTGCATTTTGTATAGACACGTGACCACACACATGATGGCGGTAATGATGCGCGCGCGTCTCACAGCGCAGATGACGGGCGCTTTCAGGGGAAACCACACTGCCACAAAGCGGTCAATCGTCATGGCAACCACCAACCAGGCTGACATGTGCAGACTGACCATGAACAAAAACATGGTCAATTTGCAGCCGACGTCAGAGGTGTGAAGAAGTTCAAAGCCCATCATGACCCTAATCCACGTTTTGAATCCGCTGAGGTAGAGGACGCTTGTGTCAGCACAAGCCAAGATGGCCAAGTAAAAGTACACGGATGTGTTGCGCATGCGTTTGCGCGTTAGAACCAAGAAGGAGAGAAGATTTCCGATAGTTCCAAAAAGTATCACCAGGGGGAGTACATAAGTGACGAGTTCCATGCCGATCTTGTATTCTAACCGTCCCATGGTTCTTGCCATCGCTCTGTTATACTCCGGCATGGCTGTCGAGTTCAGCATCACCGCCATATTCTGGGTGAAAGCACAAGTGATTGAGCTTTCCACGCACTCACTTAGATTATACATTCTTAATTGCAAACGAGCACCCTGCATCCTATTATTGACAGAGAAGAAACCAATTGGAAACCTCTATAAAAGGCAACACGGTGGTGAAAATCTCAAGAAGCCAATATCAGTCTCCCATCAGTCACGTGACTGTCACTGCCATCCTCGCACAAAGATCTGTCTGACAGGTTGGAGAGTAGTACTCTTTTCTAGAATTGTCTCAGTTTTTTTCTTTCAGCTAAATACCGATGTCTGAAAGGCCAATACGGATCTGATAACGATCTCTCTTCTCCAGTGGATGTTAATTGAAGTTATTTTCTTTATCACTCAAAGACAAAAAATACTTTTCCTCAGAGAAAACCCAATAGAAAGTTGCGTTATTCAAATTCAATATTTTGGCAATCATCCAATTTATCCTGTGTTAATGTGAATATTGGAGTCAACCTTGACGTCTTGTAGCGATCTATACGTATCTACCTTTATGGTGCATTTCTTCACACCAAGATGAAATATGGACCTGAAAATACAGAGAAAAACACATGATATTCATTATATACAAACTCATCGCTTTTTTGTACTTTCGTTTGTAAAATATAAATCAGGTGTTATTAACCAGTAATGACCTGTCACTAAAGGTCATTGGTGTCTTCACAAAGGGAGTTAGGAAACGATGATAAATGTCTGGGACGCCCAGACTCTCACACACTCACGGTGCAAGACTTAACAATTATTGATTTATGTTTTAAGCTCTCCCTCACAATTACCCAATCAGTGGCAATATTTAACTTATCTCTTAATTAATGGCCTGCTTAAAAGCACTGTTACTTGTTGTCAGTGTAAATGGGACCACCAAAACGGCCCTCAACGTTATGTTTAGCATAAATGCTACTCCCAAAATGCGAGAGAATCTTTTTCAATGAATACCATCCTTATAATGATAGTTTTGGTAATAACTGCGTTTTTATTATATTAATGAGATTATAAACCTTAATCTGAAGAATCTGTGCTGGGTTTAAATGACTTAGATTCGTGTTCCTTAAAAGAGATGCAGTGGGAAAATTGATATCTAATTGTCAAGGCGGGTACATTCATAGCATTGATGTAAATTTCTATAAAGAATTTAAACAAAACGTGATGCTTCAGAATCTGAAATATCAAAGATGGGCAAGAAACAGATACTGTTATTTTCTAAACTTTCCCAAATAATTTATTGTCAAAATATCTTCATACCAAACAATTACATGTAAGGCCCTTAACAAGAGACTTTGGTGCAATCTTCCACCAACTTTCGACCATCTTTGTTTTTGGTGCATTCACAGCTTGGCTATCGCTATCATAAATGATGTTCACGTTAATACAATAACTCCCCGATCTTGCTGATTCAACCTTTTTTTATACTCCACGACTTTGTCTTACTTCAGCTATTCACCTTGGTCAAGTATATTCACTCTGAGAAAGAAAAAAAAAGTTATGTTGTTTCTGATTTTAAGCATCCTGAACACCTATCTATATCATTTTAAAGTCTATTCTATTTTTGTATGTTCATCTGTAGCCTCATATGTGGTCTTCTACACTTGACAGTCCTAATATGCATGATGTGACAGTTGTATGCATGAGGTCACAGTTGTGTGCATGATGTGGCAGTCGTATGTATGATGTGACAGCTGTATGCATGATGTGACAGCTGTATGCATGATGTGGCAGTCGTATGCATGATGTTACAGTTGTATGTATGATGTTACAGTTGTATGCATGATGTGGCAGTTGTATGCATGATGTCACAGTAGTATGTATGATGTCACAGCTATATGCATGATGTTACAGTTGTGTGCATGATGTGACAGCTGTATGCATGATGTGGCAGTCGTATGCATGATATCACAGCTGTATGCATGATGTCACAGTAGTATGTATGATGTCACAGCTATATGCATGATGTTACAGTTGTGTGCATGATGTGACAGCTGTATGCATGATGTGGCAGTCGTATGCATGATGTCACAGCTGTATGCATGATGTCACAGTAGTATGTATGATGTCACAGCTATATGCATGATGTTACAGTTGTGTGCATGATGTGACAGCTGTATGCATGATGTGGCAGTCGTATGCATGATGTTACAGTTGTATGTATGATGTTACAGTTGTATGCATGATGTGGCAGTTGTATGTATGATGTCACAGTTGTATGTATGACGTCAAAGTTGTGTGCTCGATATTACAGTCGTATGCATGGTTTCATACAGACATTATGTGAAATTCTAAGAATTTTTGACAAACAACAAAATGGCCCGAAAGTATTGAATGCCAGTTCTGTCATTAGCTAAGCCTTCAGACTCTAATAAATGGACCACCAATCATTCCTGAAGGGGCCCCAGTAGGGATTAATCAAAATGAAAATCTATACTTTGTTCATTCAGGGCAATACTAAATTTTCCTCAATCAATACACTTCCCAAGTCTAAACTGGTCAGTATTTGTTTTTCACGGGACACACATGGCATATGTATGTTTATAATTTATATCATTGATTTACACAAGTATATATAGCAAGAATAACTATTTCAATTAGTCATTCATTATAATAGCAGATATCTCCTATATGTATGATGATTACTTAGTTGTTAATAGCAGTTTCTCTGAGAATTGTTATGCATTAATATGTGAATATCCATTTTTCAGTACCCTTTTACCACCATAACACGATTTCATTCAAGAACTTATCAGTGTGTGTCATCTATAGTTTTGATAAATATATGTGCATACATTAATATAAATTTGAGAAAATGGCAATTTATTTATGAGAATGTTCAACATTGCTTAAATATAAGTTTTGTACAAAATAATGACAGGGCATTTTTCTTACTAGTATTTGGGAAACATTTAAAATTCAATTATATGTTTGGGTGACACTTGTTTACAGGTTAAATGTTTTGCCAGTCTACGCACATCAAATACTCCAATAATACCAAAAAATATATATGGAAGATGATGTAAAGCAAGAGAAACGTCGACGCAAATGGCTTTTTTGTGGAACGCCATTTTGAAAGTATGTGTGTGTTTTGCTTAAAGCTTGACATGACTTTGTAACAGAATCTTCCACAACATCAAAAGGAGCATTTTTGTAATTATCAAAGATGAAGGATCGCGATTCAGACTTGTGACAAGCAAATCACCACACCAGGCTAAAGGTATCAAATGCAATTTCCTTTCAGAGATTTATTTCAAGGGTTTTGATTGGTTTCCTGATAGGTTTTGTAAACTTGTCAAATGTTGCAATAATCTATATCATATTAGATGACAGAGACCTGTCTGCTTTGTAGTTATAGGCCTGTCTACTGTGATAGAGACCTGTCTACTGTGATAGAGACCTATCTACTGTGATAGAGACCTGTCTACTGTGATAGAGACCTATCTACTGTGATAGAGACCTGTCTACTGTGAGGTGAAAAAGACTATGGTGATGTGGTAGAGACCTGTCTACTGTGATAGAGACCTGTCTAATGTGATAGAGACCTGTCTACTGTGATAGAGACTACGGTGATGTGATAGAGACCTGTCTACTGTGATAGAGACCTGTCCACTGTGAGGTGATAGAGACCTGTCTACTGTGCTAGAGACCTGTCTACTGTGACAGAGACCTGTCTACTGTGTGGTGATAGAGACTACGGTGATGTGGTAGAGACCTGTCTGCTGTGATAGAGACCTGTCTAATGTGATAGAGACCTGTCTACTGTGATAGAGACTACGGTGATGTGATAGAGACCTGTCTACTGTGATAGAGACCTGTCTACTGTGATAGAGACCTGTCTACTGTGATAGAGACCTGTCTACTGTGATAGAGACTACGGTGATGTGATAGAGACCTGTCTACTGTGATAGAGACCTGTCTACTGTGAGGTGATAGAGACCTGTCTACTGTGCTAGAGACCTGTCTACTGTGACAGAGACCTGTCTACTGTGATAGAGACTACGGTGATGTGATAGAGACCTGTCTACTGTGATAGAGACCTGTCTACTGTGATAGAGACCTGTCTACTGTGATAGAGACCTGTCTACTGTGATAGAGACTACGGTGATGTGGTAGAGACTTGTCTGCTGTGATAGAGACCTGTCTAATGTGATAGAGACCTGTCTACTGTGATAGAGACTACGGTGATGTGATAGAGACCTGTCTACTGTGATAGAGACCTGTCTACTGTGATAGAGACCTGTCTACTGTGATAGAGACCTGTCTACTGTGATAGAGACCTGTCTACTGTGATAGAGACCTGTCTACTGTGATAGAGACCTGTCTACTGTGAGGTGATAGAGACCTGTCTACTGTGCTAGAGACCTGTCTACTGTGATAGAGACCTGTCTACTGTGATAGAGACTACGGTGATGTGATAGAGACCTGTCTACTGTGATAGAGACCTGTCTACTGTGATAGAGACCTGTCTACTGTGATAGAGACCTGTCTACTGTGATAGAGACTACGGTGATGTGGTAGAGACTTGTCTGCTGTGATAGAGACCTGTCTAATGTGATAGAGACCTGTCTACTGTGATAGAGACTACGGTGATG